>JAVTVY010054820.1:0-31321 GCA_036873755.1 Hanleya hanleyi | reverse complement strand
GTGACGTCACTTCTGGTCACCAGACATCCAGGTCACAGGTCACATCCGAGTCAAAGGTCACTTTCGGACACGTGACCGGAAATGACGTTATAGTGACGTCAACCTCTGGTGCACCCGAACCCTGGTGTACCCTATGCCCTACGGGCTATAAAGTGGAAATTGTGTATTATCATTAAGGGAGAGATAACTCGGTTTGAACAATTTACGTCGCCTCCGGGTCAAAGGTCACATCCGGGTCTAAGGTCATGTGAAGGTCAAAGGTCACTTCCGGTCACGTGACGGCCCAGCAATAAGGTTGAGACCCCAGTAACTCCCAGTGTGAATCTCCCGAAGCATGGTCACCGACAATATCGCCAGCACTATGCCCAGCCTAAATAGCCATTGGAGAACCCTCAGTTTCTCCATACAGCGAGAAACCGTCTTGGCACGAAAAAAAAAAAAATACATGAAACCATGGGAAGTAAGACTTATAGTAATAAAGATAACCTGTATACCATGTTATTATGACCAATCTATGATCAGTGCGACCCCAGGGTCGAGCATTTATTGTCCAGTTTTTCTCCGCAAAAAAATAAACATACAAAATGGCGGCGCTTGCTGTGGACATGCCCTTTCGACATCACGACATCGATAGTGCTGCCCTCTAGAGGCAAGGAAGACAACTCTGACAGGGCGAACCCTCTGTAGGGCAAATTCCGGGTGATCTCCCTCATTCGCACATTTGCATCTATACGGGAAATGCCTGTATTGGGTATGGGGGTGGTCTTTGTTTCTTGTGGATTTTACTATGGGTTGTGGGATCTTGTTTTTCACATCTCGCCACGTAGAACACGATGGGAGGTATCTAGAAGCTAAGCGGTGAATTTTTTTTGAAAAAGTTCACGGAGGTCTGGCACGAAAAAAAATATGGCCACCAGGCGGCCATCTTGGATTTCCTCATGAAACATTATCATGATTTTTCAGGAAGTATTGCATGAATCTTTCTCAAATTTGGTACACAGGTTTCCCATGGGGTCTACTTGTGCAAGATACCTTTTCTGCTCTGATTCGAAAATCCAATATGGCCACCAGGCGGACATCTTGGATTTCCCGATGAAACTTCATCGTGATTTCTGAGGAAGTACTGCATGGATCTTTCTCAAATTTGATACACAGCTTGCCCTTGGGGTCTAGTTGTGCAAGATACCTTTTTTGATTTGATTCGAAAATTCAGTATGGCCACCAGGCGCCCATCTTGGACTTCTCCATGAAACTTTATCGCGATTTCTCAGGAACTACTGCATTGATCTTTCTCAAATTTGATACACAGGTTCCCCTTGGGGTCTAGTTGTGCAAGATACCTTTTCTTGTCCGATTCGAAAATCCAATATGGGCACCAGGCGGCCATCTTGAATTTCCCAATGAAATATTGTTATCGTAAATTCTCAGGAAATTACTGCGTGGATCTTTGCCAAGTTGTGCAAGATACCTTTTTTGGTCCATTTCGAAAATCCAATAGGGTCGCAAGATGAATTTCCCATGAAACTCAGGAAATTACTGCATGGATCATTTAGTGTTCAGGGGAGACAACACAAGTTAGAAACTCATCTACTGCAGTTCTTTAGTAACAATTTCTTACAGCTACTTTCTCCAGTTACAGCCAGATGAGCTACAGTGCCGTGGCACTATCTTTAAAAAAATTCACCGCTTAGCTTCAAGACCCCGCCCATCGTTTTCTACGTGGTGTGACGTGCAAAATAAGATCCCACAACCCATACCGCAATGTCCAGGAGTAAATTTCCCACTTTGACCCACATTGTCCACTGAGCCAGTATGGGCCTATCCAGAACTCCGTGAACTTTTTCAAAAAAATTCACCGGTTAGCTTCTAGACCCCTCCCATCGTGTTCTACGTGGCGAGACGTGAAAAACAAGATCCCACAACCCATAGTAAAATCCACAAGAAAACAAATGACCACCCGCATACCCCATATAGGCATTTCCCGTATAGATGCAAATGTGCGAATGAGGGGAAATCACCCGGAATTTGCGCCACAGAGGGCTCGTCCAGTCAGAGTCGTCTTCCTTGCCTGTAGAGGGCAGCACGATCGATGTCGTGATGTCGAAAGGGCATCCCCAAAGCAAGCGCCGCCATTTTGTATGTTTATTTTTTGCGGAGATATACTGGACAATAAACGCTCGACCCTGGGGTCGCACTGATCACAGACTGGTCATAATAACATGGTACAACACCTATAGGTTATCTTTATTACTATAAGTCTTACTTCCCATGGTTCCATGTATTTGTTTTTCGTGCCAATACTGCTGAATGCGACGTTAAACCTTAATTCTCTCTCTCTCTCTCGTGCCAATACGGTTTCTCGTTGTATGGAGAAAAAATGACCACCCCCATACCCCATACAGGCATTTCCCTTATATATACAAATGTGCGAATGAGGGGAGATCACCCGGAATTTGCCCTACAGAGGGTTCGCCCTGTCAGAGTTGTCTTCCTTGCCTCCAGAGGGCAGCACTATCGATGTCGTGATGTCGAAAGGGCATCCCCACAGCAAGCGAAGCCATTTTGTATGTTTATTTTTTGCGGAGATATACTGGACAATAAACGCTCGACGCTGGGGTCGCGCTGATCATAGATTGGTCATAATAACATGGTATACAGGTTATCTTTATTACTATAAGTCTTACTTCCCATGATTTCGTGTATTTTTTTTCGTGCCAATACGGTTTCTCGCTGTATGGAGAAACTGAGGGTTCCCCAATGGCTATTTAGGCTGGGCATAGTGCTGGCGATATTTCGGGGACCATAACAACATGGTCATAATAACATGGTACAACACCTATAGGTTATCTTTATTAATATACGTCTTACTTCCCATGGTTTCTTGTATTTTTTTGTTCGTGCCAATACGGTTTCTCGCTGTATGGAGAAACTGAGGGTTCCCCACTGGCCATTTAAGCTGGGCATAGTGCTGGCGATATTGTCGGGGACCATGTTTCGGGAGTCACTGGGGTCTCAGCCTTATTGCTGGGCCGTCACGTGACCGGAAGTGACCTTTGACCTTTTGACCCGGATGTGACCTTTGACTTTCACATGACCTATGACCCGGATGTGACCTTTGACCTGGAAGTAACGTCATCGTGAATAAATTGTTCAAACAGAGTTATCTCCCCCTAAATGAAAATACACAATTTCCACTTTATATACTACTAGCCTCTATCTTCACCTTTGATGTTTTTCTCGTAATTTCAATATATATAGTTTTTGAATGCGAGGAAAAATTGATTCCTCTACTTCCAGGACTAGCCGGACGATTACAGTTCAATTCTGATATATTTAGGCGATCTGCCTATCGCATGATACCTCGATGAGATGCCGAGTATTGGACTACAGAATATGAAGTCCAATTACATCGAGTTGTACACGGGGCATATCAAGTGCAAGATTGATGTGGTTTGTTTATTGTCAATCTTTTAAAACTTGACTTTAAACGCAAGTTGACCACGATGATTCTCCACCGTGTCGTACCGGGTAATTTTCAACAAGATGACTATCACCATTAGATGAGGACTCACCTTCAGAAATCCCATAACTTCCATATTAGACACAGGAAAACTTATTTTCGTAAAGCGGAATGGATAAATAAAGCCATGAATTTGTCGGATATTTTGGATTGTGGCGGCCATCTTGGATTTTAGATACCGTTAAAGCTCGAAGAAGTATTTTAGTTCACGGAAAAAAAATTACGTGATTTTGGCGGCCATTTTAGATGTCGACGGTCATTTTAGATGCAGTTAAAGTTCTAACGAGTATTTTAATTGACGGAATCAACATTATGACTTCTCTCTATGTAATTAAGCCCCGGTACATGAAACATCAGTACTGGAGTTCTATATGGAAAGAATTACAAAGTTATTTCAAGCGTGGTATATGTTATCAAGTTCAGTTTGTTATACACGCTGCAAAAACAGAAAATTTAAGCTGAGTGAACTATTGATTTCTGACAAGCCCCAACGTAGACGACTAATTAAAATGGACATACTTCAGTGGCATGTGAGCAGAGCTATTGTTTCACCCTATAGGTTTATGTAGACGCCTAGTCGCGAGAGCTCTTCCATTCCAACCGGATCTGCCGTTTGTCTACTACTGATGACGTCACAGTCATGTAATATATCATTTCTCTCATTAAACTGGCATTGGGGCTTGATGCGGATAGACTCTATACTGTAAGGTACTCCCGAACTCATACAACCTACATATCCACACTCACGCACCCAATCCAACCAGATCTTCGCTTTTTCTACTACGAATGGTGGCACAGTCACGTGACCTATATACACACTTTACCAACACTAAAAGGCATATCCCAAAGGTCAAAGGTCACAACCCTCAGAAATTTCTTATTATAACCCGCGTTTCCTTCCCAAGAATACGACAGAATCGGTGTTTTATTTAATACTAACATGTGTGTCTTTCACCAATAAAGTACACCTGGCGCCACTCAATTCAATCTAATGGGAGAAAAGAAAACGACACACGAGACTCTTTATTAAACCAGTAATATACTTGGTCAAAATATGAAGTTCATTACAAGAATCATACATTATCATACGATAAATGGACACCGGCATATTTTGCATCACGATACTCTTGCAATGACCCAAAAACAAATCTTCCACGAAAACTTAAAGGCACTACTTGTATTTCGTATGATATAACAGGCTATATACATGCACACTGGGAGCCAAAAATATGAAATATATTTATCATATTGTAGTCACAGTTCGCATCAAATCACATTTATCTCTTGCTGGCCATTGTCGTCCATGATAACAGTCCCAACACTGACACTGTCTTTTGTCGATGTTCAGCATATCGTACAAATTGAAATATCTACGCATTGATTATTAATCTCGTCCAGTGTATCCGCTACTGAGAAATTTCATCAACGAATACTTCTGCACTGCGTTCGTAGTAGATATTCTTCTGGTTTGAATACTTCCGGGTTAACCGATCTGCTCCCCGGATCTGCTTCTACGTGTAGTTTGAATATGTAACTCTTTGCTTTCATTGTTCAAGCTATACTGTATTCGCATAAGCACAACATCACGGTTTTACGTAACCAGAAACCACAGTTAAATAAATTATAGAAAGACAAGAATGAAATTCAATCTTTCTGAACAAATCAGATAGGGCTGAATTAGGGCCCTTATTTACACGCTGCTGTGAGCGAAAGGTAATATCTAAATTCAAACGTGATATACAACGTAACGGCTACAATCCTGCCCTATAAGTTTTTACTGTGAAAAGTTAGTTTGCAACTGTTTGATTCTGTGCGTCACATTCACCTGTTTGAATCTGTGAGTCACTTACTATCACAGCAGAGAAGATGCTAACAAATATGTGCATCATCAGTAGAATAAGAACTAATCCAGTGATGAGGCCTGCCATCGTAGTACACGCTTTTTCATGTTTTCTCCCGGACTTCAATATCAGACATCTTTTTTCTTCCACGAGGATGAATATCGCGATAACCACTTGCAACACCATTTCTGTACACAAGAAACCCATGGCCAACTGGTAATAAGCATGATTCGTGCCTACTTTGTTGATCTCCACGAGATGGCTGATGTTGGACGCGAACAATGCCGTGTCAAATAAAGCCGCTGTGGCCTTTTTGAAGTTGACGTAGCTTTCACTCACAGTCTCTTCTGATGACGACTCCTACAATTATACAATGAACAGTGTTGTGTTATGTGATGTGAAAAAATGAAAATACATATGCTGGGTGTCTGTCTAAATATCTCCCAGTTAAAAATAGCACTTTTACGGTATTGACGTTAAAACTGTCATGTCCGCACAGATTACCCCCTTAATCAACTGGTTGACTTTATAACCCATAGCCTACTTTCCGCCTATTAAATCATTTCGATAAATTAACTGGAATAAGTTTCAGCTCTCAACCCACATACATCCCAACTTACATGTACCTTGGATATCAGTATATTTATATAGTTATCTGTGATTTTAAATGGATATCGTTGGGAAACACGATATGCCTTATGAGTTGATATTTTCCAAATGATTCCAAGGCTATTCCCAGAAAAGTAGTGAGTGAGTGACGGGGTTAGGTTTAACGTCGCCTTCAGCATTATTTCGTCCATTTAGCGACGATATAGCTAACTGCTGTATAATTAGCAGGACATGTGCGACTATCCATGTACAGTCATCATGTAGAGGAAATTATAGAGGACTTGAGTACTCCCCAAATGAACGGCACTGCCATTTCCCATATAATAACCAATGAAATCCATATGAGAACACCCTGTGGGAAAGTTCATCCCATATACGTATACGAGATCAGCGCGTGACGCGCACTAGCCAGTCAGAAGTAATGCCGGACTACTTTCGTATTTTCATGAATGAAATTTGTAGGTCAAATATACTACGCCTATTTTTAGTAACATTTACTATCGTCTGCTTTACACAATTATGACAATACCGATAATTGATGGATTAATATGTCGATGGACAGAGACATCAACTTGAATTTCTTGAAACCTGGCGATAGTGTGTGGGTAAAGAAATCCAGCCAGAAGGCAGTTGGAACATTCGTAAAACGGCACAAACCACTGGGAACATTTACTTTGTTCCGTGTCACGATGGATTCAGGCGAAATGATTGACGTGCCATGGTACGACTTGGACCCACTGAACATCGACGACATTGAACTTGATCAACCTAGCGCTGGGCCTACCGATGACCAAACCGAAACAACGAGGTTTGTTGATGTTGACTTGAATGATTTTATTGGAGCTCAGGAAAACAAAGAGACGGCTCGAAAAACGAAGTCACACTTAAATGTACTGTCTGAATACTTATGTGGATTGGGTGAAACCAGAGATATCAAGGATATTGAGCCTATCGCTCTGGGCAAATTATTGGCACAGTTTGTCGTCTCCGTAAGGAAACAGAATGGAGAAGACTATGAACCGAACAGTCTTCGTGGATTCATTTCCAGTTTCGACAGATACTTAAAACAAAATGAATATGGATATTCCATCATTACCAGCATTGAGTTTGCAAAAACGAGAGAGGCTCTAAAAGCCAAACAAATCCAACTTAAGAAGGATGGAAAGGGCAACAAACCGTGTAAGTCAGAGCCGATCACCGACGATGAAATCTCCAAGTTGTACGAAACCGGCCAGCTCGGACGAAGTACCCCAGACAGCGTTTTAAATACTCTGTGGCTCAACAACACCACCCATTTTGGCCTCCGTGCCGTGAAGGAACATCGTCAATTGCAGTGGGGAGATGTTACACTCAAGACAGATTCTGTAGGTCGAGAATTTCTCGAGTATTCGTGTGAACGGCAGACCAAGACCCGTACTGGCGCAAACCCGCGAGACACTCGCACTGTAAATCCTCGAATTTATTCCACTCAGTCTGACCGCTGTCCCATGACCCTGTACAAGTTTTACGCAGAGAAACGTCCAGAATATACCAAGAGTGCGGATTCTCCGTTTTACATTGCACCAAAATGTAAAAATCTACGTGGAAATGAAGTATGGTACAAAAATCAGTGCGTTGGCGAAAATAAAATTGCCGCCATTATGAGATCCATGAAAACGGCAGCCGGCCTCTCGGAACAGAAGAAAATCACCAACACGAGTGCGCGAAAATATGTTGCACAGAAACTTGTCAACAGTAAAGTTCCTCCCACAGAAGTCATGCAGATAACAGGCCACAAAAACGTCCAGTCTATCCTGAATTATTCTTCTCTTTCGGAGCAGCGACAAATGGAAATTTCTGGCATTATCGATACACCAACACCAGAAGTGTTGAAATTTCCTTCTCTCGAGATGGAAAATTTCCTTCTCTCGAGAAGGAAAAATCATCCCGACCTCGCCTAACGGCTCGGTCGGGATGATTTTTCCTTCTCTCGAGTGGGAAATTTCATCTCAGCATCAAGTTATATGGGATCCTCTTATTCTCATAGGTCGGTGCTCAGTAGTAGAAGAAGTGAAGAGAAGGACCGCTGCTCAGGAGAGGTGAAGGCTTGTGGTTGCACAATTTCCCGTCACGTGACTTCCATGTGAGCGTGTCGGATCACGTCAGAGGTTGTCTCGGTCTTCCAATGACGTCGTCAGCTGCGGCAGACAAGGATCAATATGTTTTGAGGAAATTCGATATGGGGTTACCACACAAAGCGGCTCTGAAAAATGTGATCAAAATGCGAAAAGAGCTGTTCCAGGCAATGTTTCCGATACAGTATCCTGGAATTCTCGAAGATGCTTTGGGATGGACTACAGCGAAATGATGGCAATTGAACCCGACCAAGAGCAACCCGCCCGCAAGAGCAACCCGCAACACTAGGGCAGTTTCTGAAATGACAGCTTCTAAATGAACAAGAGAGAACGCAGTCGAAGATCCAACTTTCGCAAACAGCCACTTCTGATTGAACAATATACGGACATGGAATACGAGAATTGTTAACATACCCATAGCGGCTCCCCAAGCTTGGGTGCGTTGTGATCATGGATAATCAAATGTGTAATACGCTATAGGCATGTTGTTGTTGTTCTCTGCCTTGGGCTAGTCAATCAGAATAGTGCTTGGGGTCTTGCTCACCAGCATTATTGCTTCACTGTGCTAAGACTGGTGTTGTGCAAGCTCACTCACTGACTGACTCACTCACTCACTCATTCAAGCCCTCACTCACTCATTCATCCGTTCTTTCTTCACTCAATCACTCTTTTCCCAGGGGGGTTGTAAATCTACCAGGCCATCACGCCATACCCACAACAACAGCATGCCAGAGTTCAGGAGTCTCGTGTCTTCTCTGGACACACTCCAAGGTTTACCGGCATCTCCATGGTCCACGATTCACCCTTTGGGTATAGGCATGTCCCACGTGAACATCCGAGCGACTCTGTTATTCCTCTACTACTGATGACGCCATAGCCACGGGGACATCACCAGAGTCGTATTCTACACTACGAGAGCTTCAATGCGAGACCATACACGCTATATTTGGATCAGATATGCTCTCTCAATCGCCTCAACATGCACCTCCAAAATGCTCGCTTTCTCTATTATGTATCGACTGCTCATGCGCACCAAGACGTCAATTCCAGTCTATACCACCTCAGGCGATTTCCTCACGCCGCGAGCTTCAAGATGGAACACAGTCGGCATATTTGGACAAAGAATGGTGACTCAATCGCTCAAACACAGCCCAGCGTACCCCCAAAACGCCCTCTTTCTCTAATACTCCTCCACTGCGCATGCTCAGCATCATGTTTCTTCTCGACCAAACCATCCGTCGTAGTCTGCATGCCAAGAGCCTCAAGATGACACCCCATACTGCCCCAACCATGAATGGTCTCTCAATCGCCTATACCAGTTATAGTCTACATGCCGAGCCCCAAGCGCTACCAGGCATTCATTACGTTCTGCTTCGCGCCTCTCCATGTAGCGCTGTAAGGGTCTCCTTAACCGGAGTTGACCCAAGGTCATCTGTTGCCACAGTAAACGAACATGACGACCGTCTAACTGGGCGAATTAATATCAGCCGCGATTCACCGATATATATTTCCGCAACATACATAGTTCTGAGGTAATGTGTCAAAAAGTTGCCTTCAAACTGTGACACTGTCGTTTCGTAACACACTGAATATCCGTTAAGTATATTCCAAGATAAATATAGATTTTGCGATCAGTAAAACAGTAAGACAGAATAGTTCTTGGTTTCTGCAGGAATCCTGCAAAAGATGGCGAGACCCCTACAGGGGTAAATGCAGCGTAGCGCAAAGCACCCTGGGAGAGGATGGCCGAGCCCTTCATGTGTCTGTCACCATTATAGGTCCGGCAGTAGTAGTATAAACCCTTTTAGGGAGGTAACTCTTGGTTCCTTTTATCCGCTTTTGTAGGTATGACGTCACTTCCGGTCTGGGTGAATGGAGCGAGCCTGGGAACATGATAGAATTTGTACTGTATACGGGGAACGCCTGTATCGGAATACGGGTCTATATTCCTCCGCGGTAATGCGGTCGCGGAAAAAAGCTTCCACGGAGAAAAAGTAGTCCCCAGACATCAAATACGCTGCATGGTCCGATTGGGTCGTATGAGGTATCAATGTGAAGCATTCGTGAAGGGGCATCTGATGGGCTAGGTGTGGGGTTGAAATATCGTCATTCTGCGCATGCGCGGTGGACAAAGGGTATGGAAATAGACGTTTTGGGGCCTAGGTGGGCTACTAATGGGTCGATGGAGTCATATGAGGTATCAATGTGAAGCATTCGTGAAGGCGCATCTGATGGACTGGGTGTGGGGTTGAAATATCGTCATTCTGCGCATGCGCGGTAGACCAAGGGTATGGAAATAGCCGTTTTGGGGTCTAGGGCAGCCACTAATGGACTGATGGGGTCGAGTGAGGTATCAATGTGAAGCCTATGTGAGGGGGCATCCTACTGGGTGGATGTGGGGTCGGAATATCGTCATTATGCGCATGCGCAATATACAAAGTGTATGAAAATAGACATTTTGGGATCTGGATGAGCCACTAATGAGCCGATGGAGTTGAGTGAGGTATCACTGTGAAGCCTAGGTGAGGGGGCATCCGATTGGACTAGTGTCTCGGCCGTTGTCCACATTCTGCGCATGCGCAGACAGGAAATTCTGGGAAAAGGGTGTGGAAATAGACGTGTTAAGGTTTAGGTGAGCCCCTAATGATCCTATGGTGTCATATGAGGTATTATTTTGAAGCTGTCGTGAGGGAGCATCCGCCTGGGCTAGTGTGTCGTTCGTTGTCCATAGTCTACGCATGCGCAGCCTGGCCGTAGTATAGAAAAAGACGTGTTGAGGTTTAGGTGGGCCACTATTGGGCCGATGGGATCGAGTGAGGTATCTATGTAAAGCCTGCGTGATGGAGCATACAACGGGCTGGGTGTGACGTGGAACTGACATCATTCTGCGCATGCGCAGTAGAGAAAATATATGTAAATAGATATATAAGCAACCGCCTGGAGTAGTCTCTCGGCCGTTGTCCACATTCTGCGCATGCGCAGTCAGGGAATTGTGGGATACGGCCGTGGAAATAGACGTTTTTGCGGTCTAGGTGGGCCACGAATGATCCGATGGAGCCGAGTGAAGCATTCGTGAAGGGGCATCCAGTCATGGATGGGTGCATGTAAAATTAGAGATATGACATCACTTCCGGTTTGGCTGAATGGGGCGTGACCTGGGAACAGGATAGGACATGTACCGACCTGTCGGTGGAGATTTTCTCGCCAGAATTTCGCTGACGTTTGCGCCTGCATCCGGGTATGCATGAGGGTCTGTGTGAATGGGGTGTGACCTGGAAACATGTAATGCATGTACTGACCTGTCTGTGGGGTGTTTTCCCGGCCCGGCCCGCCAGGCCGCAGCGCGCGGGTTACTTCGGCCGCACGCGCGCGTCATCACCGGCAGTGCGCGGGTGAATGTCGGGTCAAAAGGTCAAAGGTCACATTCAGGTCAAAAGGTCCAAGGTTTCCCTTTTGGTAAGGTTCGGCATCAATGTTTCGGCATCGATATACAGAGCTTGAACCCCAAAAGGGGATTGTAAATTAACCTGGGAAGGATGGGCAGTTCCATTTGGACCAATAAGCGGTCGAGAAAATGAGCCAATGAGCGATCGATAAAAAGAAACAATCGACGAGTACTAGAATTTCGCTCACGTCTGCGCCTACATCCGGGTACTGGGACACCCGGGTAATGTTTTCTGGACATGGATGGGTTACCTTTGGCTCCATTCTAGGCCACTGATTGGCTAGTACGATGTTCAAAGCCAGTTTCATGCATTATGCTCATATAGAAAACACACAAGACAGGGTTTTTTGGTGAAACCTCATTTTGTTTTTTATTCAGTAACAACAACCACGTGAAAACTGAAGCCCAGAACAGGGGGCGTGTACATTGAAAGAACTGAAGCCCAGAACAGGAGGCTTGTAAACTTAAGCCCAGAACGGGGCTTGTACATTGAAATGATCGGCGTCCCAGTCATATACGAGTATATCGCGGCCCTCGGCCTCGGGGAACTCGTCAAACATCTATACGATGGTAGATAAGGGTCTTCCCCGGCATCGATGGTACAGGTAAAACAAGCAATATTGTCCGCACACGCTACTGTTCAGGCTTTGCAACGTTTGACTGTTCCAACACCACGTCTCTGTGCCTTGATCCATGAGTCTGTTAAATCGGGATGGAGGGGTGGCAGGCCGTACGGATCAAAGTATTCGCCCTGCTATTCTGTCAAGTACACGCTCACCCAATGTTCACCGGACCGATCCATCGGGTCCGTGTTGAGAACGTAAGCAGCAGGATACATACGGTCTAATGAGAACACATCTCGGGCGAACACCCCTTGAAAGACCATACGTATCTCTGGGTCATTCTCCAGCACGGTGGTTATCTGGTCTGTATCCATGTTAGGTGGAGAAGTCACACAGGACGTTGCGCGCCTTGTCCACTTGAATGATTTTGTCAAACTCGGCTCCGGAGGGCTCGTGCAAAGTGGATTTCCAACCGTAAATTGCCTTGCTTGGCGAGGGCCAGCTGATGGTCGTTCTCTAAGGTGGGGGTCAGATCGAAACAGAACAACGTGTACCCGTTCGCGTAGTCCTCCCGACTGATCATATTCCCTTCGTCCTGGTTGATTTGACCGGTGGCTGTAAACAGGCTCTGATAGGCTCGAATAAAATTCGCGCGCCCAAAGTTCGGTGTTAAGGCCGTGGCTGGGACCTGTTGTCCATCCACATGCAGGGCCACAAAAATTGATACCGAAATGTTTAAAGTCAAACTGGTTCTCTGGGTAGGCTCCGCTGAAACTGGTATTTTTCACACAGGCCAGGATCAATCGCTTGGGTAGTTCTCCCAGGAACAGGTTTTCTTTGTTCGCGCTCATATTTCCAGCAGACACAGAGAACACTTTGGTTTGCACACTTCGGATAGGGTACTGGACTGGTTTTGTTTCCAAGGCTTTGATGTGTCCCAATTGAACGGCTGGATTCGGTTTCACTTTTCGGACATACCGTACTACGTCTTGGATGACAATCTTATAGTCCGCTGGATGCCCGTCTACGTTAGTGGTCATCAAGGCGAAAGTCGGAGGCGCCCGTATCAGTCGAATTTTGATGGGGATCTTGTTCAAGAGGTACCGGTCTTGCATGAAGATGTCTGCGTGCAGTCGACCCATGAGATCCACCGAGACGCCGTTCGCGGTCAAAGCCTTCCGTTTGCTATATCCCACATTGTCGTTCTCTGCGCCCATGTGCTCGGCTGTGTCCTGGTAGAATAAAGCGGCTGTCGGTTGAGATGTAGGCTCGATAGGGGTACGTGTTGGTCGAGTCACTGGTGAGTTTGTCGCTGAGAAATATATCCACCAGTTGAAACATCGAGTGCAGCCAGAGATTCGTCGGGCCCACCGTTGCTTGGCCGACGATTCTGAAGCCATCTCCATTGAAGATCTTGGCTTGCACATATAAGTATGTATGGACTAAATCCACATAGGCCGTATCCGCATTACTGATGATGAACTCGATGATGCCCTGTCTCGTTGATGCTGGAGAGGGGGGAGATGCTCCACCCATAATCCTTGTTCGGCACTGGACTGTGTGGGCGGGACGGTCCACAAATCAAATTCACTGTTGGTGGAGGGGCAGGACTCTGCGTGGAACAAGGACATGTTTTAAGAAAGGATATCCTGGGTCTTCGATGTGCGTCGTCGCTGGGTCGGTCGTCGACTGGTGCGTGGTCTCTGTGGTGCAGGTCTTTTATTCCCTACGGTGCGTTGTGCTTTTGCCACTAAGACGCCTCCTGCTTATTGGGCCCACCGTTTCAAGGCTTCTTTGTGTGCCGTAACCCCCAAGTCCACTGCGTACAGCTTGTTTGCCGATTGTTTTCACCCCACGCGTCACCAAGGGCAGGAACGTTTTGACGATGCTCCCGAGTATGTTCCCCAGTCCATGTCTTCGTTGCATGCGTGCACCACTAAAGACCGGAAGACCACCGCCGGTCTGTTGGGCATAATATTCCATATATAGCTGAGTGCATCGTAAGGCACCTTTATTATACAAAGTGGGGAGCACGTGCTTGTCGAAAAGGAAGTGTCAGCACCACTTTCCCGCGTTCGAATGCCACCGGTCGTCCGGTGTCATCTCTTACATCCACCGTGATAGTGTTGATGTCGGTTTGTCGTACGAGTAGGTAGAGCATGTGGGTGAAACTGTGGGTGACTTGATATCCATACGTCTTTTTAATGGGCACCACCCGTAACAGAGGTGCGTTGATATCGCCCACGATGTGGTTGTCCACCACGTCCGAGTAGACGTAGAGTCCGTACATACCCGACTTCATATCCATCGGGATCTCGCCTTGGTCGGCGGTGGGACCACCGAACGTCTGTAGATCGAAACCCTGCATTTGCTGTAGGCGGTGACGATAAGCTGTCGTTGTGTGCGTTGTAATCGAAGTCCACGTGATTTTTGAAGGAAAAGGATTTGATGGGTTTTGAAGTATTCGTGACCTCCCGTAAAGCCTTATAATGCAAGTCTTGACAGCCCACCCATGAACTCCTTGGGAGTATCGTGTTGAGCTTCGGGGAGGGGGAGTCGGGTGTCTTTTCCTTCGTAGGTCACATCGTACCACCCTTCATTGGCTCGCACGTTGTACCACGAGTAAGGGTATTGGATATCCACGAGGCCACATTCCTAGCGCCCAGGCAAATGCAACGGTTGCGGTAACTGGGTCACGTACTTGGCCAAGGTGTTGTCAGGAAACACATCCAGCGAACTGTTACTGGGTAGGGTGAGGTAAAACATGGCGACTGAGCTGTCCTGCTGCTGCTGTTGGTTTTAATAGGTGTTCCATGCCTTGGGCGGTTGTGTTCGTCGCGCTGACTTGCTACGTGTCACGGCGCTGGAGATGTGGGGTGTCTTGATCAAGAGTGGTTTTTTAAAGGCGCGAAAAGAAAATGCCCGTTGTGGTGGTGTTTTGGGGGGTGACTCCGGTTCCCATTCGGCTTCCCAAGAAGGTAGGGGGCCACTTGGCGATTGCTGGGTCCGCTGCATCCAGGCCCAGCGCTGGGGATTCCCCACCAATTCCTGTTGGAGCGGTGCTGAGGTCGGCGGTGTGTCGCGTGGTGGTGGTGGTGGAGTAGAGAGGGTTTTGTATTGGTCCATGAACGTCATGTACCGTTGAAGCGCACTTTCTCACTGTCGCTTAACCCCGGTCTTTGTAAGATCTGTTGCATCTCTTCATCGAGGGTGTTTATGGTCTTCACCGTAGGTGGAACAGGGTAGGGCGATTGGAGGTTTTGAAGGAGCCGTGGTTCGACGAGGACCATTTTTTTCGTGTGGTTCATTGTCGGCCGAAGAGTCCACCCAATACTGGACCCAACACAGAAGCGGCCAACGGTGCTAAGATGGCCCCGAGAAAGCCGCCTTTCTGTAACACCTTTTTCTTTTGTATTTGAGAGACTCGCTTCTGGACTAAGGTTCGGAGACCTGTCTTATGCTTGGTCAACTTGGTCTTCTGAGCCGGAGTCAGTGGTACGTTGCCTTTTAATAGGTTGTACCCGATCTCGCACAGACAGCGTACAAGGTCAGGGTCCGCACCGCGTACAATGGTTCGGACCAACTCGGGTCCAAATCGGCCAGGTTGGGTAGGCCTTCCACGAACGTGATGTGGGGCATTGCTGCATGCGGAGAATTTCTACGTAACACCACATGACTCGGGCGTTTTGCCGGAGCCCGTCGGTCCTGCGATGACGCAAGTGAAGGGATGTTGCCACTGAGGGTCCATGGTTCGAGCTGTATGCGCTGTCGTGGTAACCCCTCTTGTAAATTGCGTACGAGTGAACTGGAGTGGTGGTAGTGGGTACAACGTCGGTCGTCGTTGTCTGTTCACTGTGGGTGATGATGGTGGTGGGTATAACGTTGGTCGTCGTTGTCTATTCAGTGTGAGGGATGAAATCTGGTGGGTTTTCAGACGTAGTGGGCGTACTTGGTGTGAGTGTATAGCTTGGTGTGGAGGTCGTTGTGGCTTGTACACGTGGTGTGGTGGTGGTGATGACTGGGCTCGTTTCGATCACGGAGGTGACTGGTGCTATCTGTAGACTGGTTTCACTGATGGCTGGTGTTCTCAGTTGGCTAAGTAGCGTGCTGACATAGACTACGTCGTAAAACACACCTCCGTAAAACACACTCAGCAGGGTTAGCACTATCACCACAAAGCCCACTTGCGCTTTGCGCGTTTTGGGAGACGCTGTGTTCAGAGGCAGCTGCTGTTTGTCCATAGCACCGTGGTCGAACATGGAATGAAGGATGACGGTAGTGGTGTCTGGCTTAATAGTCTTTTCACCTGGTTGGCAGCGACCCAGGAATTGAAGGAACGGGGCCAACCTTGACATTTGACGAAATGAAACAGTTTGCCACGTCGACGTTCCGTTTTTAAAATCTGCTCCACCGTGTAGTAGCCTTGCTTTGTTTTTACGACAGGCTGTAATTCCATCTCGTAAAACGTCCCTAGCAACGGTTCCCCTTGAAGATCTTCCAGTTCATAGACTCGCTGCTGTTGGGGTAGGCGCCGTTTAATCAGGAAGTGCTCATCGCTCCAGTTGGGCAAGTAACTTTTCTCAAATTGACCTTTGACTTTACTGATCCGAACAGGGTCCCCGACCTTGTACACCTCCTTCGGCGTTCGATGCGATTGCCTGGGGTACAAGACACGCCGAACTTGGGCTTCATTGCGTTGGGTCACGGTAATGGGGGCTCTCTCTATACTCCGGTGATAGGCTCGATTGTAACCACTCACAAGTTTCGGGAGAACATCGATGTACCGCCTTGTATTGTTATAAGTGAAATATTTATACATGCGGCCTTTGAATGTCCTGTTGAACCTTTCCACCACGGAAACCTTGGTCTCGTTGTACGTATGAAAGAAAAACAACTTCTGGGCTTTCAGAAACTGTTGTAACGGCCTGTTGAGGAATTCCGTGCCTTCGTCGGTTTGCAAATACAAAGGTTTGCGCCCGGTCTTGAAGTTTTTCGTTGAACGCCGCTACGAGATTCGCCCCCGTTTTCGTCCGGATGGGTACCACCCACGCATACTTCGATAGGATATCGATGCACGTCAAGATATACCGATTCCCATCGTTGTGTTTGACAAAGGCGCTCATATCGACCAAATCCGCTTGCCACTGGGCATCTATTCCTCCCACGATGACCCGGTTCCGTAGAAAATAGCGACGGACAGATCGATGTAAGGTATAGGTGTCTTGTTTTCTTAACCAATCTCGGACTTGGGCACGTTGTATCCCCTGGGGTTTGGCCGCTCGATAGAGAGCCGACAATGCACTATAGGCCGTCGGACTGTCGGGACTAGTATAAGTTATCCAACACCTTCTCCCAGCGCTTCATGGTGACAAATGATGATGGATCCTGGCTCTATCGTTTATTTATAACGGGTATATCTTGGGCTGGAGTTTCTTTCTGATTTTCTTCGTTGGCTTCCACAGTGTCCATGGTAAATGACCAGTCCAACTCGTCTGATGACCGCTTGATAAGCACTTGATCCGCATCTACCACGGCATCTTCCAATGCAGACCATAGATCAGGGTGAAGGGTAAAATGCACTGTACCCCCATCTAGCCGAGCCAATTGAGCAAAGAAAGGGCCGCGTCGGATGTACACATCGTGACACAAGTGGATGAGGTCGCCGTCCAGTTCACCAGCCAACACCCGTTTGAATTTGGTCCAGCCCTCCTGGGACAGACGAATTTGGGCCGGGCACGGTTGTGTAGGGTCCGCATCACAGATGTCTCCCACCTCCTCCATGATATCGACCGTATCTACATAAACGTGCAGGAAAACCTCGGGGGTCAAGCTGAGATACGCCAGTATTATATGCTCCGCCATGGTCAGTACGTGAATGGTACCAGATTTGACTGTCTCTCCTATTTATAGGGAGAACCCCGTGAGATCAAAGGATCGGGTGGTCATGCCACTGGGCTGATTGACTCTAGCTGGGTAATCGATGGCATCGTCGTCTGGTTCATGGCTAGATTATTTGTTCATTGGGTTCTGCCGCCGCTTCTCTCAGGGAACGAGCCCACTCCAACTCGTCTGATGACCGCTCGTCCGGTGTAAACAGCTGGTCCACGATGGGCACCACTTTCTCGAAGGCTGTCCACAGATCGGGGTTTAGGGTCGAGGACCGCTTCTGTGAACTCGTTCAGGATCTGGCGTCGCCCCTCGCTGTCGTCGCCATCTGAAAACATGGACCGAACCACTGCTCGGTAACCCGTGAGTGAATTAACCACGGTCGCATCCTGTAAAATGCAAGTCGCATAGGGACGGGTGTCCGTCATGGCTCTGCAACCGTAGGAATGAAGGTGTGGGATCCAGAGAGACGTGTTTTATAGACCATGTCACACATGCGCGCCTAGACGTAGCTCTACGGGTGTAGTCCGTGATACGTACTATTCTGATGGGTTAGTTCAAAAAAGAGAGCAACAACAACACAGATCAATCCTTTTATTATGCGTGAATCGGGCGTAACCTGTGAACATGATAGGAATGCATGTACTAACCTGTCTGTGGGGTTTTTCCACAATGTCGTTCACCTTCGTGTCTTTTCGGGTACGTCCGTGTCTTTTCGGTAACGTCCGTGTCTTTTCGGTAACGTCCGTATCTTTTCGGGTATATATGAGGGTCTTGAGGGGGGCGACTGTATGTGACGTGTTGTATGTGTTTTTCTCGGTGACGTCCGTGTCTATCATCCGGGCACTTCACGTCTGCGCCTGCATTGGGGTATGTATGAGGGTCTTCATGCGCGCGCGCTGCCGATTCACCCACGCACTTCCGGACAACCCGAGCGCGCTGCGGCATCAGATCACCCCCGCGCGCGCGCGCTGCGGCCGGAGTAACCCGCGCGCGCGCGCGCTGCGGCCGGGGCGGGCCGGGCCGGGGCCGGGAAACACCCCACAGACAGGTCAGTACATGCATTCCTATCATGTTCCCAGGTCACACCCCATTCACACACAGACCCTCCTGCATACCCGGATGCAGGCGCAGACGTCAGCGAAATTCTGGTGGGAAAACCCCCACAGACAGGTCGGTACATGTCCTATCATGTTCCCAGGTCACGCCCCATTCACCCAAACCGGAAGTGACGTCATACCCCTAATTTTACATGCACCCATCCATGACTGGATGCCCCTTCACGAATGCTTCACTTTGATACCTCACTCGACTCCATCGGACCATTCGTGGCCCACCTAGACCACAAAAACGTCTATTTCCACACCCGTTTCCCACAATTTCCTGTCTGCGCATGCGCAGAATGTGGACAACGGCCGAGACACTACTCCAGGCGGTTGCTCCCTCACATAGGCTTCACATGGATACCTCACTCGACTCCATCGGCCCATTAGTGGCTCACCTAGGCCCCAGAACGTCTATTTCCATACACTTTCTCTACTGCGCATGCGCAGAATGACGTCAGTTCCACGTCACACCCAGCCCGTTGGATACTCCCTCACGTATGCTTTACATGGATACCTCACTCGATCCCATCGGCGCAGTAGTGGCCCACCTAAACCCCAACACGTCTATTTCTATACTACGGCCAGACTGCGCATGCGCAGACTATTGACAACGAACGACACACTAGCCCAGGCGGATGCTCCCTCACGACAGCTTCCAAATAAGACCTCATACGACACCATAGGATCATTAGGGGCTCACCTAAACCCTAACACGTCTATTTCCACACCCTTTTCCCAGAATTCCCTGTCTGCGCATGCGCAGAATGTGGACAACGGCCGAGACACTAGTCCAATCAAATGCCCCCTCACCTAGGCTTCACAGTGATACCTCACTCAACTCCATCGGCTCATTAGTGGCTCACCTAGATCCCAAAACGTCTATTTCCATACCCTTTGTCTATTGCGCATGCGCAGAATGACAATATTCCGACCCCACATCCCCCCAGTGGGATGCCCCCTCACATAGGCTCCACATGGATACCTCACTCGACCCCATCGGTCCATTAGTGGCTGCCCTAGACCCCAAAACGGCTATTTCCATACCCTTGGTCTACCGCGCATGCGCAGAATGACGATATTTCAACCCCAATCCCAGTCCATCAGATGCGCCTTCACGAATGCTTCACATTGATACCTCATAGGACTCCATCGACCCACTAGTGGCCCACCTAGACCCCAAAACGTCTATTTCCATACACTTTGTCCACCACGCATGCGCAGAATGACGATATTTCAACCCCACACCTAGCCCATCAGATGCCCCTTCACGAATGCTTCACATTGATACCTCACACGACCCAATCGGACCATGCAGCGTATTTGAAGTCTGGAGACTACTTTTTCTCCGCGGAAGCTTTTTCCGCGACCGCAACACCGCCCGACCGAATTACCGCGAAGGAATATAGGCCCGTATTCCCATACAGGCATTCCCCGTATACAGTACATATCCTATCATGTTCCCAGGTCACGCTCCATTCACCCAGACCCAAGTGACGTCATACCTACAAAAGCGCCCCCTGGCGGAAAAAAGGAACCAAGAGTTACCTCCCTGGAAAACCCGAGTCTAAAAGGGTTTATACTACTACTACTTCCGTCACATGATGTTCAGTATAACATAAATCAATCTAACAGGGCTCAACCCGATTCTCAGTAAAAAGTATTTGAGAATCTTAAAATGCAAAGGAAATCAAACTGATTGTATCACCATAACACATGCAGCCCCTACTGTCAGTTTGATTAAGTCTTTGAACCGCAAAGGAGAAAAATACCGGGGCTATCCGTATATACAGGTTAGGGCAAAATGGCGGTAAAAATCGGTCGTTTTTGCTCAATAAATTTTGATTCCTTCTTAAACAATATTGCTTCAAAACTTCTGGCGCTTTAAATTGACTAGGGAGATCGCGTGCCCTTTCTATACAACTCATCGCGCACTACTCATCGCGCATGCGCAGTCGACCCATTCTACAGTAGGGTGCAAGCCTGGCCCATGGAATCTCAGGTAGTGAAAACCTCAGGTCTCTCGACCCACCCTATCCCGCGCCACACCTATTAGACCCGCCTGCCCTTTCTATACTACTCATCGCGCATGCGCAGTCGACCCATTCTACTGTAGGGTGCAAGCCTGGCCCATGGAATCTCAGGTAGTGAAAACCCCAGGTCTCTCGCCCCACCTTATCCCGCGCCACACCTACAGGGATAGGGAGATCGAGGGCCCTTTCAATACTACTACTCATCGCGCATGCGCAGTCGACCCATTCTACTGTAGGGTGCAAGCCTGGCCCATGGAATCTCAGGTAGTGAAAACCCCAGGTCTCTCGACCCACCCTATCCCGCGCCACACCTATTCGACCCGCCTGCCCTTTCTATACTACTCATCGCGCATGCGCAGTCGATCCATTCTACTGTAGGGTGCAAGCCTGGCCCATGGAATCTCAGGTAGTGAAAACCCCAGGTCTCTCGCTCCACCCTATCCCGCGCCACACCTATTCGACCCGCGTGCCTTTTCTATACTACTCATCGCGCATGCGAAACCTATCCATTCTACTGTAGGATGCAAGCCTGGCCCATGGAATCTCAGGTAGTGAAAACCCCAGGTCTCTCGACCCACCCTATCCCGCGCCACATCTATTCGACCCGCCTGCCCTTTCTATACTACTCATCGCGCATGCGCAGTCGATCCATTCTACTGTATGGTGCAAGCCTGGCCCATGGAATCTCAGGTAGTGAAAACCCCAGGTCTCTCGCTCCACCCTATCCCGCGCCACACCTATTCGACCCGCGTGCCCTTTCTGTACTACTCATCGCGCATGCGCAACCGATCCATTCTGCTGTAGGATGCAAGCCTGGCCCATGTAATTTGAGGTAGTGAAATCCCCAGGTCTCTCGCCCCACTCTATCCCGCGCCACATGCGACCCGCTGTGCAGCGAGTAAAGCGGAGGCGGAGGAGGCGGAGGCGGAGGCGGAGGAGGCGGAGGCGGAGGCGGAGGAGGAGGAGGACACGCCACGGATTATACTAGGTAGATTTGCCTCTCTTTTTTTGAAGAAGCAGTCAATACCATTTGATGCGGATATATATATATATGTCTGTGTGCGCCTCTAGAGGACTTTGCTGAATTCATTATATGAACAGATTTATTAAGCAAAATCGACCTTTTTCATCTGCATTTTAGAGAGCGGGATTGCCCTAACCTGAAAAGGGCAGACCTACTAAATCGAGGTCTTCTTTAGATCGTCTTAAGTTACGTATTATGATATTGTGCATGTTTTGATTATGACTTTATAATGAAAACTGAATGAATGAATAACAATGGTAAGATATTCATCGACAGGCCAGAGAAGAATGGCATAAGACTAAGTAGGTCTGGAATTATCCTATTATGATTCGCAAAACGTCAGAAGGCTTTAACAGTTTACTTTTCTGTCCAGGAGACCTGGAGAATAAAATCTCTAGGAGGAGGGGTAATATATGAATAATAATCCGTACCTCATACATTTCCGCGGACATCTCAAGACCGTATTAAAATATCTTCGCAGTTAACTATAGCTGGAACGCCCTGTTTCAGGATCAGTGGCTCAGTAAAAAGAAGATTCCGCGGGCGCGATCAGAACTTAAATACTGAATCCAGAAGTCAAGAATGAATGTAACTTCTAATATGGAAGTCATTCTGATAAATGTTATATATTTCAGCTGAAATATGGACTATTGATGTGATTGACTTCCATATTAGGAAATCGAAAAACAAGTTACAATATCACAATATTCTAAGAAGGTGTAGCGCACCCAGGCAGAACTGAAACGGGGAGACAAAAACAGGAATTTATTTAGCGAATAAATATATTCAGAGCAATGATTGTATATGGATGGAATATAATTCAAAGAGGATATGTCAAAAAACGTCTGAAAGGAGTTCTAAGAATATAATATCAAAACAATTCCCTGAAATAGACCAAAACCTCCTGCTTACCATCGTACTGATATGAGAAAATATTTATGTAAAACAGTATGGTTATGTAAAACAGTATAACGTAAAAGTCTCAAGTGAAAGTCTTGAACTAGAGTGCAACACAAGAATATATGTTGTATTTGGTTCGGGAATTTGTTTGCGATTTTACCTGGAAATAATTCGCTTCCAAGTAAGGCGTGTGGTATATCTCGTAAGTTTTAATGCTTTATCCTGGTATGAAAATGTAAGACATATTGTGGCTTCTTAATTGTTAACCCTAACAACCTGGGCTTTTTTGGACCTTGCCAAGCCTGGGGTGGGACCATTTCTTCCCCTCCCCACCCCAGTTATTTTGCTCACCCCTCGATCTAGGGGAAAAAATCCGAGATGGTCGCTTTGAAGTGACGTCATTCTCGAAAACGGCAGTTTTGGTCGATTTTTCTGTCAGATTTTCCGAATTTTTCATTTATGCAATTTCCCCACAAAAAACTCACTGATCAGTTAGTAAATAAAATAGGTTTGACCACTTTTCATCGCGGAAAAGCAGAAATTTTGAAGAAAAATGACGAAAACATAATTTTTCCGGTACCCCACGTGGCCTCCATCTTGAATTTACGCATGATCCTCTACTCGGGGGATTATGCAAATGGACTCAAATATGAAGACAATGAGTGTCAGCTCTCATTTTTTGTCGTTCCAGAGATTGCGCAGAAAGTTTGGTAGGGGGTTGGAGGCATTCAAGTTTACATTTCAGACGTTATAGCTTATCACGATGGAGTAACATTTAGCCTATTCGCAAAACCCTCTGAGCAAAGCTTCATGGGTAAATTCAAGATGGGTGGTCGTATAAGCGCAACAAAAATTGTAATAAATTAAAAAATAATTTTCAAAAACAAATAATTTGTAATAAATTTAAAAATGCATTTTTGTCTATTTTTCTTCAAGTTTGTTTTTTCAAATTTTTATGAGGAAAATGTGACCCAAAGTATTTTATTTCATATCACAGAATTATTTTTTAATTTATTCCTCAGTTGATGCGAGGAAAACTAGAAAAATGAAAAATATTCAGATATTGATGAAATTATTCACATTCCTATAGTATTAGTTATTTTGTCCTGTGATTGCCATGGAAACAAGGTGTTTTATCGAAATGCTGCACCCTTCGGTTTCGTTATCTGCATGTTCCATTGATGTTAAAACTATTAAAAGCTATTGTGGGAC
This sequence comes from Hanleya hanleyi, assembly GCA_036873755.1. Taxonomy (NCBI): domain Eukaryota; kingdom Metazoa; phylum Mollusca; class Polyplacophora; order Lepidopleurida; family Hanleyidae; genus Hanleya; species Hanleya hanleyi. Next base: position 7,071 of record JAVTVY010054820.1, on the reverse strand, counting down.
CTCCAGCGCAAGGTTCGACCAAAAAACCTATTTGGGGGTATCAGTAATTATATACCACAAAATAGTCGAACTGTTAGAGTTTCAGCCTGACAAAATGCATTTTCGCATACTTAAATTCGAATACCACTATATAGTTACTTTAGCGTTGTATTTAACTTGAAATGGTGTGACAAATACTCAGTTCGTTACACCAGCTCAGATGACCAGCGCTCCCCAGGCAGAGTTTCGCTTGCATACACCCTTCCTAAGACTTTTTTATATGGTGTTCTATTTGGGCCATTTCGCGCATCAGTAGTACATAAAGCGTAATATCTCACAGTTTGAGGAGTCGTGCGAAGGAAACTGTGACGTAAATGCGGAGTGACCTTTGACCATTGATGTGGGGTTGCACCCAAACTGTTATAAATCACACCGTAAATTCACAGTTAAATGTACTGGCAGAAAAGGTGCCAGTACATTCAACTGTTAAATTACGTTGCACCGTATTTTACAATTACCGTTTTTTAACAGGCTTTGAATTGTAAAATGTTGCACCGTATTTTATAATTACCGTTTATTGACAGACATTCAACTGTAAAATTTGGGTAGCCCTGTAATTTACAATTACCGTTGTTTTAACATTCTTCGAACAATACAATTACGTGGCACCATATTGTCTGCAATTATCTGTTCCGCGGCAACGTAGGTCACTGGAAGGCTGAAATGGCCATTGCTGTTCGTGTTTGCAAATGCGATCATCTCAAGCTTCGTAAATATTCACGAACGAATCTGTGCAATTATTACACGAATAGTAGGATACAACTCCAAGTCAGATAAAACCGCATATGCAAATCGAAAACTAAATGACTGAACGTTAGTGTAGTTTTTAGCTTGAAATGTGAAGATGGATAAAACCAAAACCAAACCGTACTGTAGACTGAAAATTAAAGTTAACCTCTGCGTTCGTCCCAGCGCGTGTTCTGATAATGCTCTGAATGTTTTATCGTACAACCCAGATATCGCATGTTTCCTGCAACTGAGCGTTTCGTGTGCAAAGATATCAACCACCTTTCAAACAAAACAAGAATGTTATCTTACGTGTGTGCGCAGTTTACCCATTGCAGTTGATGTCAACTGAAATATCACTGTTCAATTTATAGATTAATGTGTTTACGGTTGAATGTACTGTAAACTCCAACATACATTTACTGTGAAATAACGGTAATTTATAACAGTGCAGATAAAGCACAGAGAAAAGGCATTTTTGGAAGCACATGGGTCCAATTGTGGCTTCACCTTGGGCGGTGTTGCCATGATGAGCATATACGCAATCGAGGAGTAGTAAAGAGAATCAGAATCAAGGGAATCAGTCTTCACCAACTATAGGCCGACGATATACCCAATACCTTCTTACTCATCATATTCATGCCACCTTCTTCAAATATATATTAGGGAGAAATCCCATTATCTTCCCATCATGCTAACTGTTCGTGGAAGAATACGGTTACTTAATTTTTGGACTAAGCTCATTTATGGAAAAACAATCAAAATATCTTTACTTGTTTATCAGGGATACCACGGATCAGGAAAATTTCCGTGGTAAACGGATGCATTTCGTGAAGTGTAGTCTCGATAGCTTAAGTTGTGGTCATTTATGGCTACGTCAAAACACTCAGAATACGAAGTGGGTTTCTCGCTATATTTTACAACTATAAACCCATCAGTCTCAATAAACGTAATCTGATAATAACTCTACACCCTCCAAATGTTACAACTTTTCCCTATTTAAAACTGAAATATTTTTAGAAAACTATCTGGAAAGATTACTTCCAAAACTTGACAATAATATTTTAAAGTGCAGACTATGTACCGGTCACGTGACGGTCCAGCAAGAGTGATCTAACTCTACATAAGACCGTGCTCTGCAGTTATTTCAATGTTAAACCTAATGGGGAACCCATGCATGGACATTTACTGTATGGGGTGTGGCACTTCGTTTTCTGTGTGTCGCGATGTAGGACACGATGAGAGGGATCTCGAGGTCATGGGGTGACTTTCGCTGAAAGTTTATCGTGCGCATGCTTAAGCAGATCTAGGGGGGGGTGCGTTTTGGGGTATAGAAGTTACAACGTGCAATTTGCTATTTTCGTTCGATTTCATATTTCATTTAATACTCGGAAATACGCTAGAACGCGTCTCCGGCATTCTAAGACCCCTGGAGCTTCCGGGGCCTGGGCGACCCCTGCACCCTCACCTATTTGTGCTGTGATAGTGCCCCCCCCCCCCCCATCAACAATTGCTTCCGCCGTGCCTGAAAGCCTGAATCACACGAGGTACTCTAACTGATCCGAGTAAGCGAAAATGTCGTTCGATTGGTCCGTGACGTCATAAGGAGTTAGACGAGTGAGGCCTATGTTACTCACTTGCTGAGCGGATTAGTAGAACTTAAAATGGCGACGGCAGTCAGCCAAAGAAAAGACCATCTGCAAATGGTACACTTCACTCGGTTCTGGATGCCATAATTCGGATACTGTTTCTCGATAATGTTTACGAAATTGGTCCATGTGTAATTACTATGATCGAAAAATTTTCACCAAGCTATCCACCTGATTGGCTAGCAAATGTAGTTTGAAATTAGCACGGGATTTATATAGCGCTGAGGTCTGATATGATATTCCGTGATATTATATCAGAGTTTACTGAGATTGTGCTGACAAGAGCTAGTCTAAAAGCGATCCACTGGTGCATGAAGCTTAGTCGGGTGATCTGTGACGTCTCTTGCTCGACAGCAGAGTGAATTTCATCTTCACCAGCCAAGTCAATTACATTGTGAAGCTTTCTACGCTGCCTTGACATTCTTGGCTGGTGGCAGAGGAATACTGCTCTGCGCCACCTAGTGGAAGTTTTAACGGCGAGAGACTTTTTGCTACCACGAGTTGTTCCCCTTTAATCTCAAGTCGGCATCCACGTGAGGCGATTCGTTATCGTTCGACCTTGCAGCGTGTCCCAAAATCTGATTCAATTGATCAGAAACACCGAAAGTGGCCGTGAAAGTGCTCTTCCTGTATCTTTTCGGTAGAATTTCCCCGCACATTCGACACAACCCATTCTTAGTGGGGGCCGTCATCTTGGGAAACCAACTACTACGTAACGCGCATTCTGATTGGATGCAGTACGCCGTCTCTGCATCCAATCATCAATGAGGATCATCGTTCCAACTTTATTAGAGAAGTATGCCAAGGCAATGTACAGAGCAACGTGATGTACGTCGACTTGGCTAGAGAAGATGAGTGAATCTAGAGGTACGGTCGAACTCGCCGGATGATTCACACCTATTATTTCACATGCCGCGCTAATGAAAATATGATAATCGCGCACTTACTTTAAGCTTTGCGGCCTTCTTGACATGATTCTTGTTGAGAGAGTCGTACAAATAATATAAATCAACATAAATAGATGCCGAAATCGTCGTCTTTCAGCGAAACATCCAAAACTTCACCGCCGACCGCCCGCGTAGTTACACAGTGAATAATCAAAACGAAAACCTGAGCGCACGCGAAGCCTATAGTTATTGGAGGACGCGTCTGATTAAAATAAGACCGACCCACCACTTCGCTTTAGTGAATAATAAATACTACTACTACTACTAATAATAATAATAATAATAATAATAGGTCAGCGTAGTTTAGGTCTAATTTTAATCAGACTGGAGGACGCATCAACACCAACTTTTATTTAACTGAATGATCATTATGATTTTTATCAGGATATTCCTAAGACATGAATGTAATAGAAAATATATAGGAAGTTTTAGAGATTAAATATGCACGAGATTTTATCAGAGATTCATAATGATCGAAATTTGTCAACGTCAGTCGTTTTTGCGAACTTAATATTATGACACGTGAGAGTGTACGGAAATTCACGATTTAAATGTGCACACTGTAGCTTAGCATTGTATCTGGCTTAATTCTTGGAGCAATTACTTTCACAAGAAACAATGGCGCCCATGAACATTCTATCATTTTTCATGTTTTTTTTCTTTCTTCAAATTGCAGGACATTTATTCTGAATCACATAGAATGACATAAAATGGACCTACACTTACCATGCAGTTTTGGTGTGGAGAAATTGCATTCCGAACTATGTTTAAAGAAGATGATCCAAATGACACTTGTTGTGTGGCATATCAAATTTACCTATACTATTCTTTGGCCATTGGAACAGGATTATGCAAAAATGTTTCAACCAAGCCTAAAATAATATGCTGAATCTGCTTATTTTAAATATTTCTTTAAACTGACTTGAAAATAAAGCATTGAGTCCGGTGTGTAAGTCGCTCCAGGGTTTTTATTTGACTGATTTGGAGATTATACCTACGGTTCCTGCAACTGCAATTTTTCTCGTATTGGGATATGACCCGTTTTTGTTTGATTCTCAAAATACATATCGGTTCAAATTCTAAAGCATTTTTTCTGGATTTACTGGGTGAAAACTGTGCATTTATAGTGTATTGGAATTTGATGTCGTCTGGCATGGAGCACAATGACTGGGTGAAGAGAGCGAATATTTTGTGAATACGGTAAGTTTTGTTCTGTAAGAACGCTGGTACATGGTAAAATGTTGGCCATATCAGTAATGACGTAATTTAGTACCAGAACTGTGTAAACTTTTGTAGGTCTTGTTTATCTGTATGTGTTGCTTTTAATTGTAGTGGTCTTTTCCTAACTGATTTTTTATACGTTTTTTTTGTGTTCTGCCAATTATAAATATCTGTCCCGTAAATAAAACTTTAAAACTCAAAAACATTTTACTGACACATCAACGCAGTCATAGACTGGTAATATAATCATACAAATAAGAACAACAACATGGTGCCAAACACGACAGATGAATACAAGCAATTATGACGTAAAGCTGACATAATTCAATATAATTTGAATGTAATAACTTCTTCTCAATACGCGAATGACTGAGGTGTTCCAAATGATTTCCAATTACGTTTGGAGATGAGTTTGGTGCTTTAACCGAATCAAGGCAATTTTCGCACGTTTACATAATTTTCCTTACAGTTGCTAATTGGTAATTAGGTTGATTGGGAAAGTCAAGAGAGTACCTTTCTTTACTCTCTTGACCCTCCCCCTTTTCCACCCATCTTGATGAGAATGTATATATTGTGAGTAGCGAGTAGCGGGGAAATATTGAGAATAAAGTTTTTTTGGAGATGTGCCAGAGAATCTATCCCGGAGATTGGGTCAGTTCCTGGAAAATGCTTTCTATGTCATACTCGGACACAAATCTAGCTCCTTCCCTACGAGTCAAAGAACCAGATTTGTTTACATAAATATTTACTCATATCACCAAGGAGGTAAACACATTATCAGCAGTTTTTCCTCTATTTCAGAGAATTGTTTTGATATTATGTTCTCGGAAATCGTTTCATCCGTTTTCTGGGTGTATCAGCTTTGGCCTAATTTCATCCATACGCTGACAATTATTTCCACTGCATAATTCATACATTTTTCTCTCACCTTACCACTCGCTACCGTTTGTAATGAACATGCCTTTGTGTCACATTGTTGCTAGCCACCAAAGTATGGACCTCGCCGTTTAAATCAAACTTATTTACATTTTTATCAAACACATAATATACAATACAAGGCGTCTGCTCTCAAATTGAAATGAGGTACATTAGGGATACACATTTGGTTATAATACTATGACATATTTGGTATCAATGAAAATCTATAAGCTCAAAGAATATCACCCACATCATTGAAATAGCTACGGGTAAATCATTTACAGAAGCCACAATAACATTGAAAAGCATTAACAGCGAGTCAAACCCACAGGGGGTCGTTACAGTTGTTAATTTGTTCACTAGGTTGATCAGGGAGGGTGGGGAGTAAAATCGGGGAAAACACCCCATTCAAATAGGCTGTCAAAGGGGTGTTTAGTTTATCAGTGGAAGAAAATGCCCCAAATTACACCCCAAGGGTGTTTATATACAAGGGTGTAAAACAGATGTAAATGCTGATAAAACTCTTCTCCTTTTACCAACACTGAATCAAACGCGAAGAGTGTGTATCAAGTCTTTGTGGATAGATTTAGTCAAATAATTATACATACATACATATATGTTTTATGCCAATTCCCGCCATCTGATTGTTGGTCGGTTGGCCTACTGTCATATAGCTTGACTTCAGTCTCATGTACGTGTGTGTCGTGCATGTGGTCTGATGGCGCACCTTTTTCACTCCAGTGATTTAGCATAAAATCCTTTGAATTTATAATCAACTTCCAGGTAGTGATCAATATCGGGATATCTAATTATCGCAACATACATATATGGCAAGGACCAATCGCTAATCCGAATAATGCCTTTCACCCCTCCCCCGAGAGTAAATGGCCATTTAAGGACATGCGTTAATTTCAGGCTTATTGATGTGGCCCATCATTTCGTTTTAAGAGCACAAACATCGAGCAGGATAGCTCAGACGAAGTGTTAGCTTGAGAAGTCTTGGAAATCAGAAAACCAGCTTCCCGTCTGTATCATCCAATATTGGCCTACTGAAGATGGCGAAAGAATGGGATATATCTGTGGCTAATGCTTTTGATGAAGACATCTGGTACAAGTGGAGTACGAAAAGACCCCGCGCTCTTCTTGAGAACTTCGAAGACGATGCAGGTCCTGGTTACCATGGAGACGGGGCAAGCAGCGAATTCGGAGAAGAAATTGATCTTGACTGGAATAAAGTTCAGACGGAATTTCATAAAGTTCGTCCACGAAGGTACGCTAACGTTTATAAGTTTGTAGATGCAAACAGGCTGTTCCTTTCGATTGTTACAGAAAATGGTGTTGTGATTGCTGACGCAATACATGTGAAACGCCGTGACCACGGCGTCATCGTCACCAAAGACGGTTCCGTGATAGATGCCAAGCCCAATGAGGTATGGGTGGACTACCTTGGAAAGGACCGCAGTAGTAGTATAAGAGCAACTAAAACGAATTTTCCCCCGGATGTAAAAATGACGTCACAATTGAGGGTGTGGCGCCATCTCTACACTATGGATGCAAGGGAGACAACTCGG
>JAVTVY010054819.1:0-31962 GCA_036873755.1 Hanleya hanleyi | reverse complement strand
AAGGGAAGGACTAATACGGATAATACATATAGATATGCAGAATAAAGTTTTGTGTACTTGTACATAGCATTTGTCGTGAGAATTGCTTTTTATCATAGTATGCGAGTGCCTTAGATACAATGCACTACATGTGCTAAACCGGTACTCGATTCAATTCACGGCTCGGCACATTTCGGGCAGACCCAATCAGTGTTTTCATCAATTGCTTCCTGAATACAACCGAAATGAAACCAAATTGGACACTTCTCACATTGCACACTCTGCTCGTCAAAACATTCAGGATCATCTTTCACGATCTTGGTGCACATACCACAGAGGTGAACAGCAGCATAAGCATATATTGCACCCTTCGCTCTACCACTTGTGACCTGAACCTCGTCCGCTTTGTATTTATGACCGGAATGTGTGCTCCCCAAACTTATGGCATTAACAGTGGGATTGGTGACTGTTTGCTTAACTACATCAGTGAGGAGTTCAGGCACCAGGTGGTGTTGATAGAATCTCTTAAGATTCTGTAGCAGGGAGTCCCACCTCTCGTTATCTTTCAACACTGGAAGAAGAAGGTCCCCATGGGAACTGTAAACAAATAAATACATTTTATCTGCCTTGCAAATAAAGTATTGCCCCTGTATCTGGTCATAATAACCATTTGCATCCGGTTTAAGCTTTACACTACCATCTCTCAATGTGCACAAGTAGGGAACATTTTCAAGTGTGGGTTTCTCGCTTCGTAGCGTCCAAGGACACTTGATTTCAACACCACATAAACCATGGCAGGCACAAGTGAACAATAAAGCAGGGGATGCAGCAAGGAACGAGTTTAATCTGTCAATGAATAATCCAGGGAACATATGGTGCACAATCTTCTTGTGTTCCTTATTCACAAGCTGCTTCACCTTTGCCTTAGCAAATGGTTCTGCTCCTCTGCCATATTTCATTGGAGCAGTGTCCTTAACAGATTTATATTTCAAAATTGTAGCGATTGTATTAGATACGTCAACTGTTGACTTGGATTTTTTGACAGTTTCCATCCGACTACTGATCTGGTGGAATGTAAAGGAAGTGAGTCGACCCAATCGTTGTCTATGCCACTCCTCATTGTTGGCTTGCCCACGTGTAGCCACTTCCACTGCATCACACTGCTCACTGGTTATGGTTAAAGTGGATAAAAAGTCTTCTTCAGAAGTCCGTTCACTGGCCTTGAAATTGGAGGCTAATTACATTGGAGGAAGTGGAAGTGGAATGGCTGGAATGGTTTTGAGAGATTTCACCTTATTCTGCATACGTACAAATGCTGAATTTGGTAACAAATGGCTGATTTCTTCTGACCACATCTTATGCACACTTGCTTGGTCTGTAAACTTTTGAGTTTGACTAAGAGAGAAAGGAGAAAACAACTCTCTTGAGGCAGATACCATGGTATGAGCCCCAACAGGTTTTGCTAAATGTGACTTGCTCCATGTTATATCCCGGACCATTGTTGCATCAAGTTTTGGGGGACCTGTGGGTATATTCCACTGAGAAGGGAGAGATGTCTTGCTCACTTTTGTGACCCCCATTCTAAAGGCTGCTTCCATGCGGAAAAGAACTGCAGCAATGTGATTGCATGCACCATGTAGACCAACAGTGCATGTGCAGTAAGCAGACAAAACATCTCCACCAACATTTTCACAGCCATCTTTTTTCAAGGCAACCCAGGCCACATGAGGTTTATTCTTGAGACTCTGTGATGGTGTAACTTTGGTTAGAAGCAAGCAAACTGGGAAAGTCGGCGCAATAGGATGGTACATTAACTCCCTAGCCCAGCCACATGTAAAATACCTGTAAGCCTTTCCCTCCTTGTACTCATTCATAACACGATCAACCAATGTGTTGCCACACTTGACCTTTAAATAGGAGGCAATGTCCCACACATTCACAGAGTGCCAGTTTGTCAGTCCATCAGTTTCATTTATCCAACCATTATCTAGTGTGAATGGATCCGGAATAACTTTAGGCATAGATGCACCTGCTGTATTAGATAGTTTCAGTTTTTCTTGATAACACTCCAGAAGTCGACGATGCTGATTTTCTTTATCAATATCAACTGGAAGTTTCTCTTCCCAAGCAACGAAAGCCCTTGATGACAAAGTTTGATGATCGCCCGAAATGTTTTTGTTTCTTACATTGAGGAATGCTTTTAAGGATGGGTCTGACCACATTTGAAAGGCTTCCAGTGTCATGTCTTCAAAGTTAACAGGCAGTGTATCAGCCATTGTCCCGACTCGAGAAACCCCCAAAGAAATTAATCTGATTATTTATAGGATGATAGTTTCTTGGTAAAGCACAGAAACTAGAGCTGGATGGGGTTACCACATGGGGATTCAATCTTCAGCCCTCCGAGTTTGGCACCAAATCACCAGCAGTCAATGCAAGCGCCATAAACCATTCGGTCCCCTCAGCTTCCATGAAGAAAAGTCCACAGATCAGAGTCTAGATTGCATACATTCACCCCTGCGATAGATTGAATGTTCTCCCCAGGAAGTCCTGGACTGCTGAAAGATAGAGAAAGATATTTGAATTAAGAGACCATGCAATGACCTCCTTCACTGACTACTCTGAAAAGTGTGAAGGGGTGGGGTGGGGGGGAGGGGGACTTAAACACCCACCCTCTCGGCTACACTTCTCCCTTTGTCTGATAAGAATTCTGATTCTCTAACCTCGAGCTCAACCCATACATGTATATATTCCATGGGTGGTTTTCCCAGATTTTTCCCAAGCGACAGAGAGAAGCCAAAGGAGTCAAACACCTAATCTCAAAGTTACAACTCCAGCATTCCACCGACTAAGCTAAAAGGGAAATTAAATGCAAGCTATAACAAGTATCTCCTGTTACAACTCTAGGTGAACAACATAGCTCCTTTTGGATGCTCCTTACAACCTAGTCTTTCACTACAGTCAGAGTTGGACGGTGAGGAAATGAGCCAGCCAAGATTGGACTAGTCTGCAGCTAACCTAGTCCTATCGTCCAACAACAAAGCATGATGGCCACAATTGCCTGGCCTGTGCGATATTGGATGGTCGATGTCATAGAGGACAGGGTATGGTACATAATTAAAACTGTAGTAACTCGGTTTGACATTATAGGGAATGACCTCAATTGAACCAAAGATACACTTAGAAAAAATATATTAAAAAAAAAAATTGATAAAAAAAAAGATATATACATATAATTTAGATTAATTTTCATAATTTATTGAATTTATACGTAGACATCCACCATCCAATATCAACCCACATATCAGAAATAATATTTCCATGATTCCTATGCCCACATGCAGGCCAGGCAACTGTGATTATGACATTTAACTATATGCCATGTTTACCACTCCATCTGACGTCTTCCTTATTGAAATAGCACACGACTATGATTATGTCAACCAGAAACTTTAGGATGGTTAAGTTAACTCTGTGTCACCGACATTAACAAAATATATTTAGGCCTATAGCACAGGATTATAAATTCGCAAAACAACATCAACATTTAGTGACGGAACAGCGCCGATTGCTGTTTACAAACAAGTGTTACGGCGTTTTATGCAAGTAAATTTAATTTTAAATGTGTCCCTCCCAGTCTCGTAAAAGAACCACATTATTTCAAAATCCAACGTGTAATGCGAAAATATACTCACTCCGTGTCAGTTAACACTGTTTGTACACTGCCAGCCAGCCATCTTGTCGACTTCGAATCCCCCTTAGCAGGGGGGATAACTGTATTTATTTACAATCCACTTCCAAATATGGTAATACTACACGCGTGTATTTAGTTGTGCCAGAACTGGTTCTTATCTGGCCCATTTCGGTTCAATTCCGGGCCATTTCTGGCACACTGTATTGGCCCAATTTAGCGCCAATGAGCACGCCGGTGCAGGCTCAGAATCGGTTGCAGTAAACGGGCTAGCTGGGGAGGTGTTCTATACAATAAATTGAATTGAATTGAATTGAACAGTGTGTATGCCATAGCACTAGAGTGAGAAATGGAAAATAAAGAATTATCATGGACTCCCACCTAGGGAGCCTCACAACAAAACTCCCATCCAGGGAGCTACAGAAAAGATTATTTCGAACAAACGAAAAAAACACAAAACAACCAGTTGTAAACAGTTTTACAAATAGCCCGAGTTATATATTCACACAGTGCTCTCGAAAACCCCAAATCCACGTATGACAACGCTCTATTCAACACAGCGCCACCTATCCACACGAGGAAATCCCCGTAAGCAATTGCACCAAAGCAACAAACTTTCATGGTACAGCTATATTCCAACCCTTTATAAACACTTTGATCTTAAAAACTGTCCAACAATCGAGCAATGTAAAGAGCAAATGTCAACTTCTTACAACTACTCTATTCAAAAAATCCAACAAACAGTAAAACTGTCATGCTACAAACAGATACCAACAATACAGGGACAAGCTTTATACCTTGACAGAGTTACAAACCAAAATTACAGACAGGCCATTACAAAACTAAGAACAAGCGCACATAATTTAGCAATAGAAAAGGGCAGAACTACAAAAACAGATAGAATTAACAGAATATGCAGACTATGTAACTCAAATTCTGTGGAAGATGAGTTACATTTTCTTTGTATGTGTCCATCTCTAGAACCCAAGCGAAAAATATTCTATGAAATTATACAAACTCATGACACCCACTTTGCAAACATGACAAACAATGAAAAACTTCTCTTTATTCTCAACAGTGAGGCCAATATAACACCCACAATCGGAAAGTTCAATAATGAAATGCTAATGTTAAGAACCAAAATGCTGACCAGACCCCCTGCCAGAAATTAGTTCATACTTGTAATTGCACCATGGTAAATGTTAGTTTTGTAGACAGTTTGTGGTATGGCGTGATTTCATATAAATAAATATCGTACCTCAGCATAAAATCATTGTTTTATGCTATAGCTTTTCACACTCGCAAACATAATTTGTACTGTATGTATACGTCACTGGGTTTTATTGGAATTGTCCATCCTATCAGTGTATGTGTTTATAATTGCTGAAATCAGCGTTTTTTGTTTATGTTGGGAGTTACTTCCCCTTGATCACTGTACGTTTACTTTGATCGTAATAAAATTCGTATCGTATCGTATCGTATCGTACGACAATGCTCTATTCAACACAGCGCCACCTATCTACACGAAGAAAATGGCGATCTAGGTCAACCCGACCGGGCTGGCCAAGACACGAAGATACTCGCCGGGAACAGCGAAAATCTGACGAATTAACTCAAATTTTCACCATGCGCAAATGCTAAAAATGTTCACAAAATATATTACACAAGAAATCATGAATAATACCAGATTTAAACCCCAGGAATACTCAAAATAACAGAGACACAATTGCATGCGCAAATGACTGATTTCATCCCTCATCTCATCTTCACCACGTCAAGGTTTCCATTTGTGAGCCAAAGGCGAACCCTTGACTAACTTGCATAGCAAACCGCGTTCGGCTCACACTCCAGTTATGTGACCTAGAAAAACTGCGCTGATGGTAAAATACGTTTGGGTTTTACTTTCGCTGCTAAACTATTCGCTGATACCGAATATAAAATATTTAATCCAAGCACGCATAACAATAAAATATTAAAGGATAGACCAGTGAAATTTTATAGAAATCCGTGCGTTTCAACCCAATTCAAGTCCTTCAAAGGGAAGGTGGGGTCGGATACACTGACATCGCGGACCGCCTTTAAAGCTTCGGTGTTTTCTACATTTGCCTGGATTGTTGGATGTTTGATGGTAGATGAATGGGTCTATTTTCTCTTCAAATAGATTTTGTTTTAAACTATGTTCCCTTTATATTTATTAATGTTCATGGTTGTTGAAAAGGTGCATGTTCATCTGCCACTGGGTATCGCACAAGCTATGGTGTTTTCGAATCTGTTGTCACGGTCGCCATGGTCGCGGTGCTTAAGTGATCTGATTGGTCAATATGTGCAGGATGCCGCTGTGTGTACATCGCGATACATTGCCCAAGCGTACCAGGGGCTGTATCTAGGATAGAGATACCCCTGGTTTTAGCGAGGATGCCCTCATCTTTGATCTAGGGAGGAAAACAACAAAACTCCCACCCAGGGAGCCCCAGAAAAGATTAACTCGAACAAACAAAAAATAATAACAGTTGCGTTCAGTACAATGCAGGCCCGTAGCCGGGGTAGCTAAATAATATATAGCCCTCAAGAGTATGAGGGCTATAGGTCGGCCCCAGTCACCTCCAGCGAGGGTTTTAGATAATTTTATTATGAATCACCCACCTCTGAAACTGCCGTACATCTAATCTCTATCCCCTCCTGTGCACTATTTTAAAATCTTGAGCATTATTGTGAAATAGTAACGAATATATCGCCGTCTGAATTTTCCAGTCGAATTCCACTTTAAACGCGCCATGTTAACCATATACAGTGACGTCACCAACATGGCGGCGCAGAGAGTTGAAGTTCACGACTGGAAAATTCAGACGGCGATATATGCGTCACTATTTCACAATAGTGCTCAAGATTTTAAAATAGTGGGCAGGAGGGGATAGAGATTAGATGTACGGCAGTTTCAGAGGTGGGTGATCCGTAATAAAATTATCTAAAACCCTCGCTGGAGGTGACTGGGGCCGACCTATAGCCCTCATACTCGCGAGCTTATAGATATTTAGCTAGAGAGAGAGAGGGGGTGTCGGGAAAACCCCCCTTGCGGAAATATTATATATTTTTCTCATATAAATGCCCTTTTCAAACTGAAGCGAACCCCCTATTTGCCCCTTTTGCCATACTGCGAACCCCCTGATGTGCCTTGTTGGAGTGAAGGCGAACCACCCCTCAGCAAATCATGGTTACGGCCCTGCAATGTACATGACAAGTGTGGATCTAATTCACGTGAGATAATCCAGGAGAGAGAAAGAGAATTAAGGTTTAACGTCGCCTTCAGCAATATTTCAGCTATACAGCGACGATCAAACAAAATTCTAAGTACTCATGTCACTAACTTAGTAATCCATCACATTAAAACATACACACAATAAACCTCATACAACAAACCGATTTCACTCAAATAACACAATACGCAGTCCTCCCTCACCCGAAGTAGTCGCTCGATAAAAAGAATCTCTTACAATCTTAAAGAAATAGTAAACTCTGCGTAAACTCGTGCTCAGCATGACAGAATTATGCCATCAGATTCCAAAACATACGAGTAGAAAAAATTAGCAAAATTCTACAGCTGAGTAAACGCCGATTTATCGTTATGATCTGCGACATGTTGGAATGACTGTGACTGTGATAGGTCATACTGTTTTTTTATGTAGATGGCGCTGCGACGAAAATCTCGCTGTCATCCGGGCTCTATCCCATAAGATAAAGCATTAAACAACAACAACAACGGCAGCATTAGCAGCGTTTCTTCTACTGCTATCGAGTGATGTGGCCTGATATTCTTGCCTTCGAAAGATAGCTCGTGAAATCATATGCAAAATCCCACATGTCAACCTGTATATCAATTCGACATTCATATATCACGATCCTCATAATCGTCTCTGAGCGTAAATAAAGGTCCACAGATCTGTCCAAAGCCATCGACACAATAATTTACAATAAGGTATGTCGTGGTTTCAAGTGCGCATGTCACATCCGGGTCTTAGGAAAGAAAAACAAAGGCACGTGGTCAAACGTTTGTATATGACAACATAGCTGGCTGGCACTGTTTTCTGCCGTTTCTGAAATAAATACAGGTATTCGCGAAAAAAGAGAAGCCCAAAACAACACGCTAGCAAAGAAAATTCACTCGCAGAAAATGCCAAACGATCGCAAACATTCAAAGAGGTTCAACATGCTCTGTGATTTGCCTGTCAGAACTCGTTTCGTTTGCGTTGTGAAGTCAGGTGTGGGAAAAAAGAGCTTTAAAAAAGAGAACAATAACTCTGGTCACCTGCTAGGCTTAAATTAATCAGAGGTCCGCTTGAGTACGTGAGTGAATTCAATCAAGTATGTTGACTATGCGTTTTGCGGGTCCCACCCGTTGTGAGCCTCGACGCGGGACCAGGCACAGCGACCAAGAGATGTGGCGCAAGTTTACAGCCTTGCCAGTCAGAATAACTGGTTTTTCCTTATGTGCGACAAAACGGGGATAACAAATTTATATTTTATATTTGACGAGTACATCAAACCCATTTGAGGCAAAAAATCGCGCAGTTGGAGGGCCTTTACAACTCCTAAAATCTTCCACTGTCAGCCTATGCTTCCATGCTTCTGCAGGCTTGGGGAACCACGTGATCGGTTTGTTAATATTTCTTCAATCCCATAATGCACCGCGGCCAGCGAAACTCCGATGAATCTTATTGGTCTCCATGTTATTAGCTACACTGCCTAGAGCACAACTACGTCACAGGAATAATATCAGGTGATATTTAAAGGATTTTCATTGGCTAACGGCTCTCATGCTTGTTATAATGGCGATCTCCACGGATTCTTGATCTGGGCAATAGCTCTGATGTTCAAAATGTTCTCATTCATCCGGAATTACTAGAAAAGCTTATTTGTTTTGTTTTTCGAATACTAATGGTATAGTTCTTTCGATATTAGTATGCATCGCCTTAGGGTTTTCTATTCCTTTAAAATCGATGCAGTCGATAAGAATATGTTTCACTGTAAGATATTCGTGGCATGGAATACATCTTGGGACTGGCTCCTGTTATAGTAAATGTTCGTGAGTTAATCGTGTATGGCCGATTCTACATCGCCTGATCATGGTTTGATGGAAAAGTTTCTGGCTGTTCAGATGAGGATAGCCTAAAGGTCTTTTTTTGAAGTCATGAAGTTTGTTATTATTCACAGTATCCCATAGAGATTCACTTCAAAGATTGTCAAAATTGTGACCAAAAAGTAGCCAATATTCATTTGAGCAAACAGAAGCTTAAAGCCTATTTGTAACGGAGTATTTATAGTTCGGCTATGCAAAAATGGAAGAGATATATATGTGAGAACTTAGATACAAAGTTAATAGCATATGCGAACATGCCACACGAGAAGGCATCCCTGAAAATATCTCAGTATTCGGCATCGTCTTTCAACATTCGTACCTAATGCCAGCGGTGAAGAACCCCAGATGTTACCAATTAAAAGTCCAGTCTAAAGCTAGATGGATAAAACCATCTATGAATTGATGTGGTATCTGACGGTCGTAATTCATAGATGAAGTCATAGGAAAATGACAAATGAAAATCCGATCCCCCTGGGGGGGGGGGAGATATTTACGCTAAAAATACGGCGTGAACAACTGAGTTTAGTAACTTACTGTCTTCTCAAATCCATTACAAGCGTCTGATCCGTCATTCATAATTCAGCCGTCGTCCATTAGAGAATATCCGCGTCCATAAGACCTATTCCATATGACAGTATTAGCACCAAATTCAAACAGACAATCATAGTATACATAAACATAGGTTTGTTTCCTGCAAGAGAGAAGCGGTCAACAGTTTTCAATGATGCCGGCAAGACAATCATGATGTTCCAAAAATATCAAATCCATATCGCTGATCAGTATTCGTAATCCATAATATTCGTTGTAAATTCGTCATCTAAAGAATGATGTATCTCAGTCACGCATTAATTGTGCCTGTTCATATGAGTACCATGAGGATCTTGAAGTACATGGGTTCATACGGCCCCTAGCCCCGGGTTAAGCGGAATTAGACACAAGTTACGAAACGTAACGCCATAGATCTTGCACGCTACGCTCGTATTTTGCTATCAGCATGCGATATGTATCGCCAAATTTGAGAAACTTTAAGTGGAGGCGCTTGGTGGTGTAGCCCTGTTTTATAAGTTTCTGTTTTGTGACGTTGATTAAAATCGTCACATTTAACACAGGATCTAACAAATGCTACTAGGCGTGATATGTATACGCCATATGCAGGTCCCACTGGAATATTGCTGTCCAGAAAGGGATAGTTTACGATGTCGAAATTGTAATCATCTCTTTTGACATACAGTCGACGAGACTGTATGACATGTCCTATCGATCACCACCGTTTATTTTGGTCTTCGGGATGATATAATTGATTTAACAGAATAAATCCACACATATCAATGTTTTCATCCAGCCATTTCTGTTTACCTGAATGATTTAGCGCCGTGAGGTCAACGAGCATGCGTACACGATACATTCAAACGAGGTCACGTGACTCTCTTTCGGACCCCCAAGAGCTAGTGCTGTTGTGGTAGTGCGACGATGACTTGAGGGTCCGAAAGAGTGACGTACCTCATTTAAATGTATCGTGTACGCATGCTCGTTGAGCTCACGGCGCGGAATCATTCAAGTAAACAGAAATGGCTGGAAGAAAACGTTGGTATGTGTGGAATTATGCTATTAAATCAATTATATCATCCCGAAGACCCAAATAAACGGTGGTGATCGATAGGATATGGATTTGAGAAGACAGTAAGTTATTGTTAGCTTAAATACCCCCCCCCCCCCACACACACACGCCAGACGAGGGGAATCGGATTTTTACTTGCCATTTTCTTATCACTTGGCACTCCATCTAGGAACTACCGCCAGATATCACATCAATTCATAGATGGTTTTCTCAATCTGGTCTAAAGCGTACGCTATATACTAACAACTATATAGAAGACAGATGGCGGTAAAGCACAAACATGTGTAATTAACAATACAAGCGTCTAGTCCGTCATTCATAATTCAGCCGTCGTCCATTAAAGAATATCCGCGTCCATAATCCAAAGACCTATTCCATATCCATATAACAGTATTAGCACCAAATTCAATCATAATATACAAAAACATAAGCTAGTTTCCTGCAAGAGAGAAGTGGTCAACAGTTTTCAATGATGCCGACAATACATCATGATGTTCCAAAAATATAAAATCCGTATCGCTGATCAGTATTCTTAATCCATAATAATCGTTCTAAAGTCGTTATCTAGAGAATGGTGTATCTCAGTCACGCTTTGATTGTGCCTGTTCATAGGAGCACCATGAGGATCTTGAAGTACATGGGTTCATACGGCTCCTAGCCACAGGTTAAGCGGAATTAGACACAAGTTACGAAACGTAACGCCATAGATCTTGCACGCTACGTTCGTATTTTGCTGTCAGCATGCGATATGTATCGCCAAATTTGAGAAACTTTGAGTGGAGGCGCTTGGAGGAATAGCACTGTTTTTAAGTTTCTGCAGCAATGTTTTGTGACGTTGATTGAAATAGTCACAATTAACACAGGATCTAGCAAATGCTACTAGGCGAGATATGTATACGCCAATGCAGGTCCCACTGGAATATTACTGTCCAGAAAGGGATAGTTTACGATGTCGAAATTGTAATCATCTCTTTTGTCATAAAGTCGACGAGAGAGAATGCCCGCTTCATTTTTGTAGAGATATAGATCTAAATATGGTGTGCCTGTGGGACTATCTATAGTTTCCTTCAAATCCAGTGAAGGTGGATATATACATGTGTATCCTTCACTGCGTCATTTATATAGCGATTATCCACAGCGAGAAGACCGTCTATATAGCGTTTGATGAATGAGAAGGAACGGGCTCTCTAGATTTGTATCTAATACCGCTTATGCCGGTGCTAGGGGCCGTGTGGTCATATCATCCATGTTGCCACATGAACAGGTACAATAAAAGCGTACCTGAGATACAACACATATCACGAATCGTTAGATTCTTGGTATTTGCTTTAGAATAGGTTTACCAGAAGACTATTCTGTGAACTATTCCTCTTCCCACTTCTCTTATATGTGTTGTAATTTGAATAGATCGGTTTTTGAAAGTGCTTTGAATAGATCGGTTTTTGAAGTCTGGTAGAATGAACGCTGCGTCAGTTGCCGGTCAACCAGACCAATATAATTAACGAGGACTTCGGTCTTGACTTCTTAAAGGGAACGTAGACTCTGTGGTAAAACACCGCAGGAATTATACAAGTCTCTATAGATTAAACAAGTCGTGACAAAGATTTTTCCCCATTTTTTTCAATGAATGAGAAAGACGCAAACATAGAAAATACTGTGATTTGGAATTTCTTGAGGGCGCCGCCATGTTTATTTTGGGCATGATTTTAAGCCAATGGGAACGCGTAAAATTCAGTTGTGCGGATAATCTCCTACGTCATCGGACATTCTCTGCGCTGAGATAACATGACCGCACATGGTCGTTTGTATGCACCTCTCCGTTCCCCGACTGACAAATGCAATGTTATAGATTAGCTTCGTTGTAGATTACGGCCTGATTCTGTCAGATATTCTACCATGCCGGGCTGCTCTGCATTTGGCTGTCACAATGTGTGAGGTAATCTCGACACGTCGCACTATCATCCTCGTTCATGTTTGTGAGCTACGGTCTCGAATACTGCACCTCTGCCAATTGACGCGTTTTTACCTCCAGAGGCAGAAGAACTAGTGTACGCTGACGTCACGATTCTTCAAACATGGTGGCCTCTATGTTGTTCCAGTGTAGCGAAGTTAAAACGTTTAGTACTGCTTTAAAAAAAATGTAAAAAAATATCTGATACACGATTTGGATTCTATGAGGAAAAAGCTTAAACTGGCCACGCACGTTCACCAGAGTTTACGTTCCCTTTAACAGATGTGGATTCAACAGGGCAAAAGTGTCTGCTAAATACTAAGTAACTTAATTAAATTAAATTAATTGCGGCCATCTTGAATTTGTTTTGAATGAAAAATATTTGTACGAAAGATGGATCGGACTTATCGATTCTTTAGCTCTACTACATACAAGGGATATCATTCATGTGATGTTTCTTTATTTATATATTTGCTTGAATTCTTATCAATAACATCTATGTAAAAATCACAATATATTGACCGCAGCAGGTATTCCGATGGGTATTAATTGTGCACTCCTATATGCAAACGCCTTCAAAAACCGATCATTTCTAAGCCCGTTCATTCTAATTCACCAAACGCTATATGGACGATCTTCTCGATGTGTATAAGCTCTCCATATATGATGCATTGAAGGGTATGTATTTATATATCTAAGGAAACTACAGATAACCCTAACGGCACATCATGTTTAGACCTAACAAGGCTATACCACCAAGCGCCTCCACTCAAAGTTTCTCAAAATCCATACTTCACGACAAGAGAGATGATTACAATTTCAATATCATAAACTATCCATTTTTGACTGTAATATTCCAGTGAGTCCTGCCTGTGGGGTATAAATATCACGCCTAGTAGCATTTGCTTGACCCTGTGTAAATTATGAGAATTTTAATCAAAGTCACAGCGAGAGTACGATATTCATTTACGCCTACACTATAGTAAGAATGTACTAAAATAGCTGGAATCTTGACCCCGGCGTTCGAGCTATGACCAGTCTTGGTTTCGAATTACCGACCGACTAATTTGGAGTACAGAAGATTGTCTGTTTTAGAGCACGCTGTCGGGAACCCTCCTTAACGATCGTCGCTGAAACTGTATTTACGTGAGTCAAACCAAACGGTAAACGGCAAATAAATTCAAGATGGCAGTGATAATGACGTCACAGTGACGTCATATTTCCGCCAGACCCCTACCCCCATAAATATAGAAGAGTACAGAACTTTCCATGTAAAATTTACCGGTGTCCCACATGCTCAACCATAGAGGAAAAAAAAGATCGTTCCCAAAAGAAAACAAATTCCATTTCGAAACCAAAAGAACATTTTTACATGCTTTTCTCAATAAAATTGACATCCGAAATATAATTAATTTTCCATCGGCGATCGATATTTATAGTAATATTTATAGTAATCAAATATCAAACTCAAATCGTAAAATTCACAATTTAATTTCAAAGAAAATTGCGCAGTAAAATCAGTACTAGAGGGTCTGAAATCGCTATATGGATTCCAACAGGATCAACCTCATCATCTAGGGCTGCCTTAGCCATTCTATCAGACTCAGTATTACCTTTGGTGCCAACGTGACTAAGCAACCAACAAAGCAGAATATCAATCTGTTGATCAAATTTACAGTCATATACCTGTAGAATATTGAAGATAGTGGGATGAATCGAAGTTCCACTATTAATCGCTTGAAGGCATGACAGTGAATCTGAAAATATGACATTTTTTTTCTTTTAGTGAGCCCAATCCCTTCCAAAGCTAACAATATAGCTTTTGCTTCTGCAGTGAATATCGAGCTTTTATCTGGTAGTCGACAGTTTTTTTAGTTTTAGAACTAAAGATAGTAGCACATGCTACTCTCTCACCATCTTTAGAACCATCTGTATAAATAGCCTGATGTGATCTGTATTTTTCTCTCTGCAGACCAAATTCTTGTGTATACAAGAGCTGGCTCGTGTTTGCCTTTTTATCTTGCGTTAGTGTAATATCTACTTCTGGTTGAGCTAACTGTCATGGTGGGATTGGTAAGAGCTTGTTAGGTAAAATTTGACTAAGCTTAATACCAGCTGCTACAATGTGTCGTTTCATACGAATTCGAAGAGATGGAATAATGAAGGGTTTCTCTAAATAGAGATCCACTAACAGAGGATTAAAAACACCGTTATATGCAGGATTCGAGTGATTTGATCGCAATTTTGTGATATATTGCCGTGATAGTTTAATTCTCCGAAGTTCTAAAGGAAATTCATCTGCTTCGACATATAAGCTTTCTTTAGGGGATGTTCTGAACGCTCGAAGGCAAAGTCTTAGTCCTTGAAGGAGAATAGGATCTAGCTTTGCCCATGTGTATATCTGGGTTATAGCTGTTAATTTGTTCGTTAGTGGACTGCTCCCTGAAAAATAACAAGGATTAGTGCCACCAAACTTGGCACGCTTGATTGTTGAACCCCGTGGAACTTCTTTTTACAATTTTCCCAGTTTTGTCTCGCATCGGGGGAAAGGGGATTTCCTGCCATATATTTACAATAAATCAGCTTATCTGCACAATAGCCATGCATCATGCCTCTGTGCGACAGAGTGAAACAAACTTGAGTGCGTCATTAAGCCAAATTCCCTCCCTCCCTCCCTGAGCGACGCACTCCAAATACAGAATCTTGAGATAATTTTTTTATCTCTATCTTTCTATTTTCCTCATGAAGCACAAAAGCTATATAGTGCTGTTAATGCGGCTCCACCAACTGCCGTCCTCTTGAAATTTAAGTTAACTTCACATGTTAAACTCCATTATTATAATTGGGTATTTTCTTGAAATGAGACGCACACGCGGGTCACAGATTTCTCAGATCTTTGTAACGTCATCTTCTGTTCCCAACATTTGCCCAACTATCGGAGAAAATTTTATGAATATACCCAAAACATCCATAACAGAATGTGAAAATGTAGATAGGAATACGTGTATGGAAATGATGTTTCCTGCGACGGTCCTTACCTGCGATCACTTGAACCTATGGAAAGCCATGGCAACTATCTTAACCCTATCTGGCCTCGGCCCCCCTACCAATCTTTCTCTCCTATCTCCGGAACGACAAAATAATGAAAGCTGACCCTGCATGATTTCTTAATTTATCATATTGGGGTCATTTCGAGTCGATTTGCATAGCCCCCTGAGTAGAAGATCATGGGTAAATCCAAGATGGCAGCCATGTGGGGTATCAGGGAAGTAATGTTTTCGTCATTTTTCTTCACAATTCCTGCTTTTCCACAAGGAAAATTGGACAGAATCTATTTTATTTCACATCAGACTATTATTTATCATGCAGTTTTTGCAAACACATACATAAAAAAATCTAACAATCTCACCAAAAAATGTGCGTTTTGAAGATGAGGTCACTGCGACGTCATGAAATCGACCGGCTTGGATTTTTTTCACATTTTGTGGTAGAACTTAACAGAAGGGTATGGCGTGGTAAGTTTCAGCCCCCTTAGACGAGCGGCGATTTGCAAAAAAAACCCGTCTTATTTCAGGAGCAAAATGCATCCCCCGTACACACGGCCACATCCTGTGTCATTTGAAAGCTTATTTTATGTACTTTTTTGTTAGACCGGATGTGGTCTTGAAATATATTGCCGTAAGGTAAAACCAATATAGAGTCTTATCGTCACGATAAAAGAAAGAGGGTGGGTTTGCTTCAGTGTTAATTTATTTTACACCAATGCACAGTAGTGAGGTAGCAATTTTCTCTCCATTAAACAGGGAATCGATTGATAACAGTTTTGTTAAGCTATCTTGAATCATGACATCACTCGGGGGTCCTCTCCAAATTCCCAATGAAATATTTTCTAAACACACAATTATGGTTTCTTTAGTAAGTTTTTCAATGTAATGAAATTCACATATTTGTGTCACCGGTACTGTGTATCATTGCATGAAAAGTACAGGCTATATAAGGTTTCTCACTACCATAGAGAATAGAATATGTGAACAGGAAGTATCTGTCAAAAGTATACATTTTCAATGTCTACTAAGCGTTTATCCAAGATTGTCAAACATCTGACTTCAGCAATACTTGATAAAAATGTTTTATGGTTTTATGTGTATATTTCAGTTAATTTATATCTTGTTAATTTTAAAGCAATATCAAAGATTATCTTGATTATCCTTGTGGGTGGCGGGTCATCTCATAAATACTATTGCAATTTACATGTTTTCCCACAGTATGTTGGTGGTATCTACCACTTTTAATAAGATTTGTGGATACAGTGTTCTATAAATTACTCTTGAAAATTTCAAAACTAGTTAGGGGTCATCTAAAATTAACATTCAAATTGTCACATCAACAGTATGTTCTTGGAAACCTACTTGTAGGGTTTAATATCACACAGGATAATGCCCACAACCATACCCACTCTCCAGATACAACAGCCTGAGTACAGGACATCACTACAGGACATTCATGTACCTTGAAGCAATTGTTTCGGATATTTTGGGGAGTATATCTTCTGTATATCCCAAGTATAACTCTCAACAAGGATCAAGCCTAATCATCAATACAATTAAAATTACTGATATATAATCTCCAATATTATGATCTCGCTTGTTCTGTGCTTCGCACATATGTGCTGCTATACAGTAAGTATTATTACGGTTTATTGATGGTGTCAGGGCAGAATTATCGCATCTAGTGATGTTTCTCCCGTAGCGCTGTTTTTTTCTAATGTCGTCTGTAGTTTCCAAGATCCATACGGTTCAAGATCTATACAGAATTATTACTATTTTTCATCAAATGTGTCAGGACAGAATTCTCGCTTCTGGAGTTCTCTAGGTATTGAAATATATCAATCTCAATTCGAGATTTATCTGCTTTGACCCATTTCATATGTATGCTGTTTCTTTCAATGTCTTTAATCAACTTGTAAAAGAGGGCTATATCATCAAGCGCCTCCACTCAAACTTTCTCAAATTTGACGATACATATAGCATGCTGATAGCAAAATACGATCGCAGCGTGCAAGATCTATGGCGGTACGTTTCGTAACTTGTGTCTAATTCCGCTAAACCCGGGGCTAGGAGCCGTATATATATGAATCTATGTATTTCAAGATCCTCCTAATTTTCATATGAACAGGCACAATCAAAGCGTGACTGAGATACATCATACTCTATATAATGACTTTACAACGTATATCATATGGATTAAGAATACTGATCAGCGATACGGATTTGATATTTTTGGATAACGACTTCAACAACGAAAAAATCATATGGATTAAGAATCCTGATCGGCGATACGGATTAGATCTTGGAACATCATGATGTCTTGCTGGCAAAATTGAAAACTGTTGACCTCTTCTATCTTGCAGGAAATCAGCCTAGTTTTAAGTATATTATGATTTATCCTTTTAATTTAGCGCCAATGTTATTATATGAATTAGGTCATTGGATTATGGGCGTGGAAATTCTTTAATGGACAACGGATCAATATTGAATGACGGATTAGGCGCTTGTATTCCACAGTTTCCAATGTCGATAAGGTGCATGTTTTGTACAGTATTATGACTGCGTTTTCTCTATCAAAGGTGTCAGGAGAAAATTCTCGCTTCAGGAGTTCTGTATGTATAGAAAAATGCCAAACTAAATTCGAGATGCATCTGCTTTGACACATTTCATGAGTTTTCAGTGCTGTCTTCCGTAGATACCAAGGTCCGTAAGGTCCGAAGTCTGTTCATTTTTATTACTACTTTATCATATGTGTCAGCCAATGTTAAAGCATTACCCAGTGCCTACCCTTGACCTGACGTCACGTGGGCAATGGCGTCTTTTTGCGCCTATCATGGCTACCAGGATGTGGGTATGCCTTCTCGGAGGGTTCTCTGCTGGAAATGGAGTTCGCCAAGGAGGAATTTGAATTTCTCATTAAAAACATCTATGCGAAATTTGGCAACACAATATATCAGCAGCATATAGGTATTCCAATGGGTACAAATTATGCACCCCTGTTGGCTGACCTGTATCTGTTTATGACTATATGCAGGCGCTTTCAAAAACCGATCCATTCAAAGCCCGTTCCTTCTCATTCACCAAACGCTATATAGACGATCTTCTCGCTGTGGATAATCGCTATATAAATGACGCAGTGAAGGATATATATCCACCTTCACTGGATTTGAAAGAAACTACAGATAGCCCTACATGCACATCATATTTAGATCTATATCTCTACAAAAATGAAGCGGGCATTCTCTCTCGTCGACTTTATGACAAAAGAGATGATTACAATTTCGACATCGTAAACTATCCCTTTCTGGACAGTAATATTCCAGTGGGACCTGCATGTGGCGTATACATATCTCGCTTAGTAGCATTTGCTAGATCCTGTGTTAAATGTGACGATTTTAATCAACGTCACAAAACACTGGAGCAGAAACTAAAAAAACAGGGCTATTCCACCAAGCGCCTACACTCAAAGTTTCTCAAATTTGGCGATACATATCGCATGCTGATAGCAAAATACGAACGTAGCGTGCAAAATCTATGGCGCTACGTTTCGTATCTTGTGTCTAATTCCGCTTAACCCGGGGCTAGGGGCCGTATGAACCCATGTACTTCAAGAACCTCATGGTACTCATATGAACAGGCACAATCAAAGCGTGACTGAGATAAATCATTCTTTAGATGACGACTTTACAACGAATATTATGGATTAAGAATACTGATCAGCAATACGGATTTGATATTTTTGGAACATCATGATGTCTTGCCGGCATCATTGAAAACTGTTGACCGCTTCTCGCTTGCAGGAAACAAGCCTATGTTTATGTATACTATGATTGTCTTTTTGAATTTGGTGCTAATACTGTTATATGGAATATGGAATAGGTCTTTGGATTATGGACGCGGATATTCTCTAATGGACGACGGCTGGATTATGAATGACGGACTAGACGCTTGTAATTCGCGTATAGTTTGTCATTGGTCTCGCCAACTATATGTAACGCGCTAATAATTTTTCTTTTGGCTGCCATCTTATTATTTATTTGTAATTCTATAGACCATCTGTGTTTGAAATAAATAAGTATTATTATTATATTAAGAGTTCTATCTCGGGGCTGTCCTATTACATTTATGATTGATAGGCTTGGCCTCTGATTAAAGATATTCCAGGGATATACAGAACTTATGCTCACAAAAATATCTGAAACAATTGCTGTAAGGTACACGAGTACTTTCTAGTAATATTATATAATAAAACTCCTATACTCAGGCTGTTGTGGGATCGGGACATACCAGGACAGTTGGTATTGACATGTTTTTGTATTGCAGTGATCTATTTAATGATGTCAAAAAATTAGATAAATAATTGATGTAAAAATGAAGCTCACAGCATTCTTTCGCCAAGTTTGTAACGTTGTGTCACTCTGCGTCTTCCCGTATGTTTTGTGGATATTTTGAAACGATCCCTCATTACAATAATAATATTTAAACTAATTTGTACGTTTGACAAAACAATATACACCTACGACATCAAATGACTCTGAATGTCTAAATCACGGAACTAGATTATTTTTGGTGGCTGACATTCGAGAATCCCGTCCTCTAATGCAGTAGTGTATTTTACCTAATATCCTATGGTGAATGACGCTCGTTATATTGAACATTTAACAGGTAATCGCACCAAATCTTTGCCGAGGTATTTGACCGATGACTTAATTTGATATAAGAACCATTTTGGCTATTTAACAACGAAGTATTTCACCCACAAAAAAACCTTTTTACGTAGTTTTCAGTGCGTTTGACGCAATTTAATTGTATTTTGGCCCCTCTGACGTCACAGGTCAATGATGTCATAATACTTCTTGATATTAGACGATTGAAGAACCTCTTCGCAATCAATTGACACCAACCATTTTGCCATATGCCTGGTACGAGTGAAGATATAGTCATTTTAATACGTATACCCCAATTTTAAAGGTAGAAAGATGCAATCCAATGGTTCTTGTAATTCCTAATTTTTTCAGCATACGGCAATACATTTCACCACCACATCCTACATCATCTGAAAAAACAGAGTCTAAGATTTTAAATGATATATAGTTTGCCTCTGTGTACGGGGGGTGCATTTTATTCCCCAAAAAGAGGGTCCCGGTCGCTCGTCTACCTAGCTCAAAGGGTAAAACTAAAGCCCATCCACACCCAGGCCTGGACAGACCCCAAAAAGCCCAGGCCAGAGAGGGTTAATCCATTGAGATGCGACCGGACTCAATGGTTATTCAAGTGGTAGCCATTCGGTGGATAAGGGAGAAGAGTTACCTTGTAGGAAGAAGAGAACGAAGATCTGAGAAATATTGTGATTGTTTACTAATTTATATAATCACGAAAAACGGTATTGCGATTGTTGACGAAAATATTTTCCATGTACGACGGCTGTACGTTAACTGTCACATCTGACGATTTCATTGTGTTCTCATACTATATACAGCACAGACAACAAAAAGCGAAAAAGGGTAATCAGGAGATTTATTGGGGCTCTCAGTCTATTTGGTTTGCTTTACGAACATCATCCAGACAAAAGATCATGAATAGCCCTATAATCACAAACTACAAACGTACCCTTATAAAAGATTCGTCAGTAAACTTTAATTTGACATCATTATTTCTTTCCCGTTAGAGCTGTCGGTGCATCTAGGTAGGTACCATCAAACTGGAATGAAATCCAGGGACTGACGCCTTGCGACCAACAAGCGAATGACGGTCCTGAAAGAGAAGTGAACATGAAGTGATAATAGCATGCACCTTGGTGAGAACATATACTAGATTATCTTCTAAAACTTGACATGCGCCATATGCTAATACCATGACTACCTTGTACCCAATCCCCCCGAAGAACACACGCGATTCTGTGATGTTATGTGTGTTCTTATCTCAGCCTCCTCATCTCCCCGAAGAATACACTCGATTCTGTGATGTTATGGTGTGTCCTTATCTCAGCCTCCTCATCCCCCCGAAGAACATACGCGATTCTGTGATGTTATGGTGTGTCCTTGTCTCAGCCTCCTCATCCCCCCAAAGAACACACGCGATTCTGTGATGTTATGGTGTGTCCTTATCTCAGACTTCTCATCCCCCCGAAGAACACACGCGATTCTGTGATGTTATGGTGTGTCCTTATCTCAGCCTCCTCTCAATATCCATACATCGGGACATGATTTTGAACCGACGTTGACGGCATTCACCTGTCTACCCTATGGTCATTCAGGGGAGGTAACCCGTCTGTTCTTATCTCAGACATGCTTCCACTCTGTTCACCATGTGGTCACAATTATATAGCACTAACCAGAGGTCACTTACAACCGACTTAAGACGGAATCAGTTACATAAATCAAATAGCATTGATGATATATTCGCCCCATGCTAACCCACCGTTCCGTTCATATTCAAAACATCAGCCTATATAGTTCGACGCCTCCAGCATGAGTGCCATTTGTTTACAGCATGTGGAGCACGGCGCCCAGATCCAGAAGAAAAATTCCTTCCATATATTGTATTAAACACCTATATGTATGCCCGGATCTTATACTTTTAACTTTCGCACGTACTTCCAATATTCTATCATATTGGACGCCTACTGCTGGCTAAGTTGCACATTATTGAGAGAACAAAGAAGAGCATGTCCTTCCACTGATCCGTGACTTCAGCTGATCAGCTACTGGATCGCGCAATTTCACTTTGACCTTGCTACCGGAGATACAACACATATCAGGAATCGTTAGATTCTTGGTATGTACTATAGAATAGGTTAACCAGAAGTCATGTGGCTCTGTCAGTATGTCGGCACCTCTTCTCACTTCCCTTATACGTGTTGTAATTTTTATCTGTATATGGCGAGATTCTGCTTATGGACGTTTCGTCCCCGAGGCCCGCCCCCTGTACAGACCTTTTGGTCTTTGATATATGTTGGCATTTGTGGGAAGTTGATGCTTGGTCGACATCGGGCCTTACAGACTAGTCTTTTGTGTTAAATGCCGTCATTTTCATCTGACGACGATACAGCTCACCAATTCCCAGTGTACGATTTGTCACAGCGACACAGCTCACCAATTACCAATATACGAGTTATCAGAGCATTACCATCATAGCTCTCTAGATTTGTATCTAATACCACT
The DNA here is from genome assembly GCA_036873755.1 of Hanleya hanleyi. Lineage (NCBI taxonomy): Eukaryota > Metazoa > Mollusca > Polyplacophora > Lepidopleurida > Hanleyidae > Hanleya > Hanleya hanleyi. The sequence goes on along the minus strand of JAVTVY010054819.1, from coordinate 9,382 downwards.
TATGCCGGTGCTAGGGGGCGTGTGGTCATGTCATCCAAGTTGCCACATGAACAGGTACAATAACAGCGTACCTGAGATACAACACATCACGAACCGTTAGATTCTTGGTATGTGCTTTAGAATAGGTTAACCAGAAGATTATACTGTGAAGTCATGTGGCTCTGTCAGTATGTCGGCACCTCTTCCCACTTCCCTTATATGTGTTGTAATTTTTACCTGTATATGGCGGGATTCCGCTGGTGGACGTTTCGTCCCCGTGGCCCGCCCCCTGTACAGACCTTTTGGTCTTTGATATATGTTGACATTGTGGGAAGTTGATGCTGGGTCGACATCAGGCCTTACAGACTAGTCTTTTGTGTTATATGCTGTCATTTTCATCTGATGACGATACAGCTCACCAATCCCCAGTGTACGAGTTGTCACAACTACACAGCTCACCAATTACCAATATACGAGTTGTCAGAGCATTACTCTCATAGCTCTGTTGATTTGTATCTAATACCGCCTATGCCGGTGCTAGGGGCCGTGTGGTCATGTCATCCAAGTTTCCACATGAACAGGTACAATAAAAGCGTACCTGAGATACAACACATATCACGAATCGTTAGATTCTTGGTATGTGCTTTAGAATAGGTTAACCAGAAGACTATACTCTGAAGTCGTGTGGCTCTGTCAGTATGTCGGCACCTCTTCCCACTTCCCTTATAGGTGTTGTAATTAACCCAAGAGAATATTTTGAACTGGCGATAGCAGACATGTTTTGATGTAATATTTGCCAAATTATACATTATTCTAATTATAAAGATAATTTGTTTGAATACTGGGAGAATATAGTACATATGTATAAAATTATGTCAGTTATCACCAATACTCTTCTGGGTTAACTGATAGGGCAAATTGAAAATATACAACACAGGAGCGGATCAGAGACGGGAGTAAACGGCATGACGATATATTCCGCCGATAACCTGTAACTATTTTGGTCACTTTCAGTTGTACAGGCCGTGCGAATAACATGTGCTAAGAGATCATCATGATGTTCATATGAACAGAAACAATCAATGCTTGGCTGAAATACGTCATTCTCTAGATAACGACTTCAACCACGAAAAAATCATATGGATTAAGAATCCTGATCGGCGATACGGATTAGATCTTGGAACATCATGATGTCTTGCCGGCATCATTGAAAACTGTTGACCGCTTCTCTCTTGCAGAAAATCAGCATGTTTTATGTATATTATGATTGTTTATTAATTTGGCGATTATACGGACTAGGTATATGGATTATGGACGCAGAATTATTTTAACGGACGACGGTTGAATATTGAATGACGGACTAATCGCTTGTAATTGGACATGAGGTAACTGTTGGTAATTGCAATTCCGACACAAGCTACTTTCAGTAAGTTAGGTACATGTAATTTGATAAGAGTGCTCTTATAACATGCTAGAGGTACTAACAGGAAAGTATTCGTCAACACCTAACATTCAGACTCGAGATTACGGTGGATTCTCGGACGTAGCCTTAGTATCCCAGCCGCGCTTTTATAGCAGCTGTTCATGTGAAGACTATGAAGTAACCACACGGCCCCCAGCACCGGCTTAAATGGAAATAGATACGCTAGCTCGGGAGCTGTGATGACAGATCAGCTCAAACAACTCATCTGATGTTAATGGATGAGCATCATGGACGTCTGAAGGAGTAAACGCCTTAACTTGGGGTAAAAATCGATTAATGCTAAACAGTCTGGAATTTGGGAGGTGTTCATGAAATCTATAACATCGAACGTTGACCTATGCTGTCCCGATGAACCGGTCTTTCATCAACCCACATTGGTCTTCATGCACAATGTTATCCAAATACTTCTCTGTGATTTCTGCTACGGAAGCTGATTCAAGGTTGTAAGTTTACTAGGAAGTGTAATCGGCCTCCAATTTTTTAATAATTGTCTAGTTTTTTCTCCCTTTGGAAGGCAGGTTATTACTCTCTGTATTTGAGTATTAGACAACTCTTGTTTATCAAATCCATAATTTATACTAGCTGCCAGAAAGAAACCAGTGTCCCTTCGAAAAAAAGGAGAATTCAGAAGTGAAGCCATCAGCACCAGGGATATTTTTACGGGGCGATTTAGACCCGTAGGAACTAATGGTCCTGTCTTAAAGTGAGGAAAACTTGAGCATCGGCGCTGTGTCTTGCTAATACAGAAAAAGATAGGGTTCTTACACGACAAGAAAGAGGTCTGAAACTTCCTTCTTTAGAGTGTCCATGTTTCTGTGTGTTTTAATGTTCGTGTATAGTTTCAGGTCTGATATCTTAAAGTTACATTTGTATTTATCTAATTTTATGCGTGTATTTGTCAATTTTCCAGTTGCACTACTTTCCTACTCAAAATATATCGTCTGCTAAACCACAGATTTTGAGAGGCGCATGTTGAGTGATTTTGTGGGGATAACTCATTCTCATTAGAAAGTTTGTCCGTGCAGTAATCTAGTCTTAAATAGTACCAGTATAAGTGTAATTCATTTTAGAAAACAATGGGATATTTCACTTTGCCTGTATTCATTTACATTTTCATAAAATATGTGTGTTGAGTTATAGTTTCGAATTTTCGCCATTAGAGCTTACCCCTCAAGACCCTCACCACTATCTTTTTATGATAATTTTCTAAAATCCAGTGGTGGTAAAATCATTTACATAATGATTTTCCTGTATTCAGAAATGTTTTCTTTCCATTCTTCTTCTGAAATATTCTTGGAATGTTGCAAGCATTTCCCTGATCTACACAATAAGTGCTCTACATATTACATGCACCCAGTGTCTTTATGAAGAAAGGTGACAGTGGAGATAACCCCCACCATAAAGACAACATATATTCTCCATACAGCAGTTGGTGTTGATTTGTAATGGCAAGTTATATGTAGAAGGATCGTAACTGTTAAGAAGAGTTAACCTCGTTCCCACAGCCGCGCACAGAAGTTCTTCTGACAGCAATAGGATATACATTTAGGAAAGCGTGAAGTCCCCTAGGAACAAGGTTTGCCACAAACCAGTTCTGTTTCTGTTTTCCGCCATCTTTTAAGCCAAAAGGTGAACGAAATAGCAGACGACCCATTTGCAGTGATTCACGTAAATTAAATCTTCATTTTCTGTCGTACATTTGTCTACAGGATTATCTGTCAATACAGCCAGCTGTCAATATTTTCTTAACCAGAGATCAAGAGCTTGGTAATTGGTGTCAATCCGGCACTTTGGATCTGTGGGGTTTTCTGACTCAGAATGATCGTCGGATAAGTTGACTCTTGTACAGTTGTAGCGAATCCATGCGTGCATACTAACTTTCATATGTCTGGCTAATATAATTTTGCTTTATGGGTGTACGTGTAACTCAGAAACTCTAGCTGTGATAGATGAATATAGGATAAGGGGGCGTGGCATTCCCATCACATTCAGCAATAACAATAAAAAAATAGACTCCTTAGCCGCTGTTTTCGGGCTAGATGTACGTGATGAATCTGATACGGTTTCATGGAGCTCACGACGTTTCGTCTCCTTTCCGATTGCTTGGAACCCAGTTTATGCTGCATACACTTCAATGAAGTTAGTAATGTCAACCGCCCATCTTCGTCACTCTCATAGGTAAAATCTTTCGCGAATGGGCATTTATTGAAGGTTTTCTCGGACACAGATTCACAGCTTCGGACAAACGGTTACGCGGGACTTTATCCACGTAACCAATGTGCGAACGAAACGATCGTTCGCGCAATTTGGGCAGCCCAGAAATTGGAGCGATATGCAAGAGGGACTGCCGTAGACTCTAACCTGAAATCATAACAATTACGTCACGCACCACAAACAACGCTGGCTATCTTGGATTGATCAATCACGTTTGATAGTTTTGAATTTCGCGCATTGTGCAGTGCAATAGTGTAAACAGCCAATCAGCGTTGTTCGTAGTGCGTGGCGTAATTTGTCCCATCGGTCACAAGTTATATTTTTTAATATATTGTAGCATGGTCGGTGGTCAGTGGTCGGCGGTCAGCAATACTATTTATCAGTAGTTGGTCAACGGTCGCTGGCTGATAACCTTGGAATATAGTTGATGGCTATCTGATGGTCAACGATTACTAATTGACATTAGATGGTTACGGTAATACTGATGTATTGTAGATGGTCACGGTTCAATTGACGGTCACTGGTTGACGGTTATCGATATATGAACGATTACACGTTGACGGTCAATGTTGACAGTGTATTAGCTGGTATGACTGGGGATGGTTTACAGGTAGGTGGTGATAATGCCACTGTTTACATCGTCGGTTACAGATGGATGTTTACTGTTGACGGTCGATGGTCACAGACTGATGTTTATGTTGACGGTCACAGACTGATGTTTACTGTTGACGGTCGACGGTCACCTGTTGATGGTCAGTGGTCCCAGTGGTTGATGGTTACGGTTGGTAAACCCAAATATACATCAAGTTGATACGGATTTGTAACAACAATAAAGATATATTTATTCTTGCAAAATACAGGGTGGTGTTCTGTTGTTTGTTTACATTATGGTAACACCATTGTTTGTTTACGTTATGGTAACACTTCTTTGTTTACAGTATGGTTACCCATATAAATGGTCCCACTTGATGGTTCAACAACAATGGTTGAATAAATATTCCCAACCCAAGTATAGGTTATCAGGTGTGGCTGTTTGGTGATTTGTACCTTGGTTGTTGATATTACTGGTGGTACCGCAATTAGTACCTTCAGAGTTAAAGATGTGTCCAGTTGTGATTACAAGCGTCTAGTCCGTCATTCATAATCCAGCCGTCGTCCATTAGAGAATATCCGCGTCCATAATCCAAAGACTTATTCCATTTCCATATAACAGTATTAGCACCAAATTCAAAAAGACAAAAGCATACATAAACATAGGCTTGTTTCCTGCAAGAGAGAAGCGGTCAACAGTTTTCAATGATGCCGGCAAGACATCATGATGTTCCAAAATATCAAATCCGTATCGCTGATCAGTATTCCCAGACAGGACTGACGATCCTCGTTTGTCCACGGTATATATACCCTCCGACCAGAAGTATAGCACGACCAACATCCAAGCAGTGCTGATTGGCTGAGTGTGACATCATTGCTGGTATCTCGTCACTCATTGGCTGGCGATGACCTCATGTAGCTCAGTGAAAACAACATGGCAGTTTGCATTTCTACTGAGCGGGCGGGAGAATAAAATTTAACTTCACCAGACTATCTCAGCTTCTATGAACATCGTCAGGATTTACTAGGTACATCACAAATAATTAGAGGACACCTAATTTTATACTGGATCAAGGTAGGTTCCCGGGAAACACTGGATTTCTCGTCAGGGAGCTTTTTTCCATGTCGTTGTTGTTGTTGTTGTTGTCGATCGTCGGACCAGAACTCGCCACAATATATATGTGTACAATTAAACAAACGCACTAGAGATCCTTGTTGAGAGGAATGTGTGAGACTACAAGTATGGCTCTTCGCCATGGGACGGAACATCAAAGAGTTAGTGGAATTATTCCAACAGCCTATTTTACAATTAAATAGCCCCGTTTGAGTGCCTAAGGCTCTAGTTTCATTTTTAGTTCTTTTCATTGCTGAAAGGATTTCGAATAAAGTTGAAGATTTTTTTCTTAATAAATCTCAATAGAAATAATGCTACCTTTTATTCTGGCAAAGAGAGAACTAATGAGATAAGAAACAAAGATGAAAACAGCATCCACGCCGAGGAGTGGGGGATAGTTGAACTGGAAATCGTCGTACAAAGAATTTGTTCGATCATGTCATCAACAGCCTTTTCGGCGACATCAAACGGTACAATACCTTGCTCCAAAACAGCTGAATGGAACTCTTTGACGCTGAATCTGTCTCCTGTGACAAAGCAAATATTTAGTTTAGTTTCTGTCTGGCTTTTTTAGAGTATAGTCTTGTTCGGTCCTGTAATTTGTATAAACATTTTCTGTTACATCTGTATCCATTATGGATAGGTTATATACCAATGAAGCTTTAGTGAACTTTCTAACATACATACAATTGCAATTGTGCAATTGCAGAAAACATCGCGGACTGACAATAAAATGTGTGTATATCTTATCCAACATCCTCGCGAGCCAGAGAATCGATCGATCTGTTAGAATTAATACACTGGCTTGGTTAGTTACCCATACGAGTTCTGGATATAAACAGATCAAGCGGTTACCGATATGCTAAGTCAAAATACGCGCGGGGGATGAATTATGTAATAGAGGCATCAACTCAAGAACTCATTCGAACCACCAAATGATAAACCCTCTGCGAGGATTTAGGATTTGCCTGGACTTGTGAAGATGCTTACCCAAAAGCAGTTCTGCCTTCTTGCGCATTTCCCAGAATCTCAGTTCACCAAACTTGTATGCGCATGCCTGCCCGGGTATTGTGATGTATCGGTTGATTTCATTGTCTATTTGAATTCTACCAAGAGGAGTGTACGTCTGCATGTATTGCATCACCTGTTCCCGGTTCCACCTGAAAAGGTGAACACAGAAGAAAAGTGGAAGTTAATTTACAAAGCACAACATTTGGGAAAGTAGAATGACCAGATAACCCAAACCGTTACAGTTAATGATATTTTTGCTTAATCTACAGAATCAGAAAGTTGGGGAGGGAAATACCACGGCTTGAAAGTTATGTCTTTACTTGATTCAGTATTATTGTTTTGAAATGTAATAGTGTGCGATAACAAACAATGGTGGCGGGAACACAGAACGGCGTAATCTGAAAGGAAGTCATATGATTCACATTCAGATGTTACAGCTGCCATAATGTGGAACGCATTGGCATGTGGACATTTCATCTATGTAGGCTGGATCTGCATTATAACTTGGATTCAGTAGACCCAGTTCATACTTGAGCAAGGAATGCGCGGCACAGATTTCTGTTCATCTTAGACAATGAAGAGAGGGACTTTGTACGGGCTGAATTATTGATATGGCATGTCTTGAAGAATATTAGCGAAGAAATCCAACTCAAAATCTTGTGGTACTTGACGATAAATAACCTCCGTTAACTACATGTTCAGGCCTCTGCCAATTGATGGGTCATATGCGACATGATTGGTCAAGGGACAGAGTACTTACCCAAATGCGTGTAGACCAGTATCAACGACCATACGACAAGCTCTGAATATCTCCCCAAAATATCGACCCATACTGAAGGTAAAGATGTAACGATGTAAAAAAAATTTCAAAACACAACAAATTTCATGTCTGACCAATCAATTCATATTGGACTGGCATATATGTTGACCAATGTAGAGCTCTGATCATTGTAATACAAATACGAATGGTTATCGGATAGCTGGACGCAATGCCGCCGATGTTGAAAACCGATGACACGAGTCTAGCGTATTTCTTGGAAATATCCGGTAATTCCAAGCTTTGTTCGTATTTTCAGAGGACTCTTGATATGCATTTAACCTGTGTGTTGTTGATTTAGATCTGTAGTATGACATACATCTTTGCACTCCTTTGACATATTTTTACTAGTTACCAGAGACTAGCAGATGTAGGCAATTACTGACATGATGTAATCAAACTATGCTATCGGGTAATCATTGGGTAGTTACCAGAGACTAGCAGATGTAGGCAATTACTGACATAATGTAATCAAACTATGCTATCGGGTAATCATTGGGTAGTTACCAGAGACTAGCAGATGTAGGCAATTACTGACATGATGTAATCAAACTATGCTATCGGGTAATCATTGGGTAGTTACCAGAGACTAGCAGATGTAGGCAATTACTGACATGATGTAATCAAACTATGCTATCGGGTAATCATTGGGTAGTTACCAGAGACTAGCAGATGTAGGCAATTACTGACATGATGTAATCAAACTATGCTATCGGGTAATCATTGGGTAGTTACCAGAGACTATCAGATGTAGGCAATTACTGACATGATGTAATCAAACTATGCTATCGGGTAATCATTGGGTAGTTACCAGAGACTAGCAGATGTAGGCAATTACTGACATGATGTAATCAAACTGTGCTATCGGGTAATCATTGGGTAGTTACCAGAGACTAGCAGATGTAGGCAATTACTGACATGATGTAATCAAACTGTGGTATCGGGTAATCATTGGAGTTACCAGAGACTAGCAGATGTAGGCAATTACTGACATGATGTAATCAAACCGTGGTATCGGGTAATCATTGGATCATATATGCATATAATACCTAATGATTACCCGATACCATAGTATGATTACATCATGTCAGTAATTGCCTACATCTGCTAGTCTCTGGTAACTAGCCCCACCTAGTGTTGGGATGCTTCAAAACACCCTCCCCCGAGCGTGTGAATTAACACTTCAGGGTGTCTAGTGACACCCCCAATGTAATATTTGGGTGTTCAGTAACACCTTACGTGAAGGGTGTTGAATAACACACAATATGTTCAATAACATCTTCTGATCTGACGATGTGGGTGTTCGTCCACATCTCAGATGAAAGGTGTTGAATAACACTCATGCAAATTTCCAGTGTTGTGACGGGGTGCTCTATAACGCCATCTACGCTGGGTGTACATTGACACCCACAGGTGTCAAGTGACACCTGCTAATGTGGTATTTGGGGTGTTTATTAACACCTATCTTTCAGGGTTTTCAATAACACCGCTGAACTTCATATTAGTTTGGGGTTGTGCATTTATACTGACCCGAGAGAATTTCAAAAGTATATTTTGCATATCAAGAGTCTCTTGAAAATGAAGATTTATGAAGAATGTAGCCGGACAGATACACCTGATGACAGAGATGAAATGTAACGGCTTATCATTCACTACTCACAGCTCAAAGTCATCTTTGTATATCCCCATCTCCTCCGCCAAAGCCTCGGCATATAGAGCCCACCCCTGTAAATTAACCAGGAATTCGAGAAATTCATTGTTCCAGATAAATATTATTTTTAATTAGGTATTGTTCATTCTAAATATCATTGATAGAATCTGAAGACAAAAACGTCACCATGAAGCATACCTCTATATGAGCATAATTTGTAAAGGATTCCGTTAGAGTTCATGGACCAAAAGTGGGGAAAAATCCCCCACCCCTCGATGATTTTAGTAGACTCTCATTTTTGACGTAGCTTTTTGATTGTTTTCCATATCTGTCTGTTTGTAAGTAGAATATTGGTGGAATAGAGATACACGGTAGGTCAAATCTGTGTGATATTTGCCATTTTCGTCATTCAAAAATGAAGGTGGGGTGCGATGGAGCCTCATATTTTCCTTAGCTTTTGATGTAGCAAGCTGAAATTTACCACACAATATGCCATAATCATTCTCTTGCTGGAAATCCTAT
>JAVTVY010054818.1:0-28767 GCA_036873755.1 Hanleya hanleyi | reverse complement strand
AAGTAATCGAAATGTTCGGCAAACATCTATTTTACTATATATGATGTCACTTCCGGCGATGTGCGCGCGGCAGGGAATCCTGTCAAAAAACCTGACTGGTGGCTGGGGTATTATTAGACCCCCAGCGAGGTGGTTGACCCTTATCGCGTCTGTTGTTCTTAGTGGGACGCAAATGAACCTGAAATGAATATATCCAGCTTGTGTGCTATTTTTCCCAACTCCGTGTACCGTATATACATGTACATATACTGGCATGCAACTTTCGACATTTTATTCTTTACACCAGGGAGACCTTAGTTGCACTATAGGGACGACCATGGTGGATTTCCAAATGAAGCTTCACACAACATTCGACAAGCTTGGGGTGGCCTTGACTATCTTTAGTATTGCCCTTGTTGTGGGGGCAATCGCTGCCTCAGTGTTACGGGACAAAGCCAGGGTCACGTTTGAACTCATATTGACGGTGGCCGGTATCATGATGGCATCGGCCTGCCTTCTTATACCTCGATCACAATCCTTGGTATTCTTTGGTGGAATGGTCGTCGCAGCAGGATTCAGCATGGGCTGTCTGAACACTGGTAAATAACACTTCAATTCAACTACACGCTTAAAACCAAAGTGATGAAACTTACTCGTAAAGTGTTGAAATAACCCTTTAAGTGTGTCCACAGGCACTGCTCTTTAAGTGTTGTGCCTGTGGACACACTTAAAGGGTTATTTCAACACTTTACGAGTAAGTTTCGACACTTTAGTTTTAAGAGTGTAGTCCGACAAGATATTCTATAACACTTGTGTAAATAACATCGAGCTAACCGTGCAATTATTACACGTTTTAGCACGATTATGTGAAATCAACATCCGTCAAGTTTTACTGGTACCTTCTCTTTCTTTCAGCTTCAATCGCTATGGTGGTGGCCATTTGGCGTGAGAAGGCACCCGTACCACTTCACGCTTTGCACTTTGCATTCGGACTGGGGGCATTTCTAGGTCCCTTTTTGACCAAAGACTTTCTGTCCGTTAGATGTCCAAGCCACAACAACGCAATAGTCTTTGAGAATTCGACCATTCTGAAAATATGCATCAACTCCACAGATGAAAACCCAATTATTATTACACCGTCCAGACTGGAAATTCCTTTCTCTGTTATCGCAGCTTTGGCAATATTAGTATCGTGTGTGTTTTTCATATATTATTTGATAGAGAAATGTTCTGTACGGTTCAGACAGACACCAGCAGCGATCTGGAATCAGGAGAATGAAACAATTCAAGTTGATGATGAGCAACAACCGCTGAAGTCTGTTCTCCCTTTTGTCATGGGATTATTTTTCTTCTGCTTCTTTTTCATTTCGTTTGAAGGGGTACTTAGTGCTTACATCTTCCCTTTCGCCTTTAAAAGCGGTCTTGGTTTTGATGAACAGGAAACAGCATATCTGCAGTCTGCTTACTGGGGCTCCTACGTAGCCAGTAGGTTCGCCGCATCAGTTATGGCTCATTTTGTCTCGGTAAAAGTAATGCTATTTGTCGAGATGACTGGATCAATAGGGTCTCTGCTAGGTTTACTTTTTCTTGGGTTCAATGCAAAGACCGCAATGTGGGCGTTTTTCTGTTCGTTGGCGTTTTTCGTGGCCCCTATTTGGCCCTCCAGTATAGCGTGGGCAGACCGGTATGTGCCAGTTAAATCTTATGTTATGGCTACGGCTGACGTGGGCTCCGGGATAGGCGCAGCACTGAGCTATTTTTCGGCTGGTCACTTCTTGGAGATTGGCATGAGCCGCTCGTACCTCTACGTTGCCGTTTCAGCAAGTGTTGCAGCTTCACTCTTGCTCATTGTGATGCAGATCTTGGGGCATAAGCGCGGTGATCGTCACCAAAAAAAGTCCTCTTCCTAACCTTATTTTATGGGGTTGGTTGGGAAGTAGGGGTGGGATGGGGGGGGGGGAGTGGTTGGGTATGATAGGTTCAAGGTATGAGCTGTCATTTGAGCCAGGAAGTCCACTGACAAAAACGTCGTCTGAAATTAATTGACATGGAATTGAGTGTCCGACGTTCTTGTAAGTGTCTGGATTTGATTCATTTCAGCTAAAAAATAAAAAAAACGTTACAATTTTTAGATTATCTTCGATGTAGTCCAGGCAGTGATGTTAGGAAACAGCTTTTTCGTCTTCACTGCCGATATAAATTGTTTATCATCCCTATAGTACATCGAAAATAGCTTGTGTAAACATTTTGCCTGTCAGTGTGTGATACTGGTCTCATATAAGATTAAAATTTGCCATCGAATTGTTAATTATCTTGATTATCTATAAATGACGAAGCTTGGTGAAGCAAAAATGCGTATAAGAGCAAGGTGTTTGGTAGTTTGTTTTCCAAATTTCCTAGCGTTTTAAACAAGGTTGGACTAATAGTATAGCTCCACAATATAACTCAAATATTCTACCATAGCACGCTTACAGAATGGAAGTAACACTCCGGAGAAAGGTGGGCACCGAAATGGCTCTATTACCACTCGAATAAGACTTGTGGATGCATATAAAGTCTTTATGGACGACGATTCGCTGTTGAATGTCAGATCATCCAAAATCGGGGAAATTAAATGCAAGATTCAAATTGACTTGACGCTTATGAATTACAATCTCCTAGATTTTGGTGAAACATGCACATTGGAACAGTGAGTCTGTGTTGAAACTCAAAGTATACACACCTTAAGCTTGAATCAAGCATTGGAAAGTGAATACAAAGTTTGAAATATATGTATTAAGGGGGTGTGACGTCACTGGACCTAGGTATGATTGCAACAGACCACCATAGAATACCATGCTTTATTTGCAGTTTACTCTGTGTAATAAAATCGTAAAAAATTACAATAAATATTTTCCCATACTGTTTGCAATGGTCTTTCATTTGATGGAAACTTTACTTGAGGGTTTACGATCACTTTAATTTGCATAAGTCCAAGATGGCCGTTCTGCGCAAAATTTTCGGTCAATTTTACACAGTATACACTCTACCCTGGGCAGAGTTGCTCGAATTAAGCACTACAAACTAAAACAACTTCACATACATTCACATTGATAATATTTATAGATATTTTGACCAAGCAAATAGCCAAGATGGCTGTCATTTCCAAGATGGCCGCTGTTCAGACAGTCGGATACCATCTCCAGCATATTAATCCAACGGTAAAGGTGGTTCATAAGGAATGAAGGTAACGTTGATCCTTCAAAGAATGGAGATAACGGTGGCTCTTCAGGTATGAAAGTAACGGTGATGCTTCAGAGAATGGAGGTAATGGTGGTCTTGCATGTAAGTGTTAACGGTGGTCCTTCAGGTATGAGGTAACGGCGATCTACCAGGTATGGAGCTAACGGTGGACCATCAGGTATGGAGGTAACGGTGGACCATCAGGTATGGAGGTAACGGTGGACCATCAGGTATGGAGGTAACGGCGATCTACCAGGTATGGAGGTAACCGTGGACCATCAGGTATGGAGGTAACGGTGAACCATCAGGTATGGAGGTAACGGCGATCTACCAGGTATGGAGGTAACAGTGGACCATCAGGTATGGAGGTAACGGTGGACTACCAGGTATTGGAGGTAACGGCGATCTACCAGGTATGGAGGTAACGGTGGACCATCAGGTATGAAGGTAACGGAGATCTATCAGGTATGGAGGTAACGGTGGACCATCAGATATGGAGGTAACGGTGGACCATCAGGTATGGAGCTAACGGCGATCTGCCAGGTTTAGAGGTAACGGTGGACCATTAGGTATGGAGGTATCGGCGATCTACCAGGTATGGCGGTAACGGTGGACCACCAGGTATGGGGGTAACGGTGGACCAGCAGGTATGGAGGTAACGGTGGACCACCAGGTATGGAGGTAACGGCGATCTACCAGGTATGGAGGTAACGGTGGGCCATCAGATATGGAGGTAACGGTGGACCATCAGGTATCGAGGTAACGGCGATCTACCAGGTTTAGAGGTAACGGTGGACCATTAGGTATGGAGGTAACGGCGATCTACCAGGTATGGAGGTAATGGTGGACCATCAGGTATGGGGGTAACGGTGGACCATCAGGTATGGAGGTAACGGTGGATCACCAGGTATGGAGGTAAAGGCGATCTACCAGGTATGGAGGTAACGGCGATCTACCAGGTACGGAGGTAACGGTGGACCATCAGGTATGGCGGTAACGGTGGACCATCAGGTATGGAGGTAACGGTGGACGACCAGGTATGGAGGTAACGGCGATCTACCAGGTATAGAGGTAACGGTGGACCATCAGATATGGAGGTAACGGTGGACCATCAGGTATCGAGCTAACGGCGATCTACCAGGTTTAGAGGTAACGGTGGACCATTAGGTATGGAGGTAACGGCGATCTACCAGGTATGGAGGTAATGGTGGACCATCAGGTATGGGGGTAACGGTGGACCATCAGGTATGGAGGTAACGGTGGATCACCAGGTATGGAGGTAACGGCGATCTACCAGGTATGGCGGTAACGGCGATCTACCATGTATGGAGGTAACGGTGGACCATCAGGTATGGAGGTAACGGCGATCTACCAGGTATGGAGATAACGGTGGACCATCAGGTATAGAGGTAACAGTTATTGTACAAATACAAGCGTCTAGTCCGTCGTTCAATATTCATTCGTCATTTCTTAAAGAATTTCCGCATCCATAATCCATAGACCTAATTCATATAAAAGCATTAGCACCAAAACTAGGCTAGTTTTCTGCAAGAGAGAAGAATGGTGGTAACGGTGGACCTTAATGTATGGAGGTAACGACGGCCTATCAGGTATGGGGGTAACGGAGATCCTTCAACGAATGGAGATAACGGTGGACCTGTAATGGTGGTCCTTCAGGTATGGCGGAAACGGTGGTCGTATAGATATGGAGATAACGCGAGACCTTCGTTTATGGAGATACGGTCAACCATTCATAGAATGGGGGCAACGTTGGACCTTCAGGAGTGAAGGTTACGCTGCTCCTTCAAGGAATAGAAGCAACTGTGGCCCGGCAAGGAATGAAGGTAACGGTGGACCTTCAGTTAGGGAGGTAACTGATGTCTTTCACTTATGGAGATATTAAAGGTGGTCCTTTCAGGAATGGAAATAACGGTGGAAATGGTCGTAATGGCGGACCTGCAAACGGTGGTCCCTCAGTTATGTGGATAACAATGGTCGTTCAAGAATGGAGGTAACGGTGGACGTATTCGGAAAGTGCTCCTACATATTTTCGCTATCGCTAAGGCTAGAGGACTGATACTTACCACACTATATCTTTGGATGGAGCTCTACAAGAAAATGTAAAAAAATCCACGAGACCGCCATAATGACGTCACAGTGACGTCATTTCCAAAAAGAGCATTTTTGGGGCGATTTTTCGACCAGAATACAGATACACTCGACCACAATGGCCAGGCATTGGCGGAGGTAAAAATCTGGGTAATCTTCATTGCTGATGTCAAAGGCGCATTGTAGGGTAGTTCTGGTCAGCAAAATCAGATTTGGCGTGATCAGAATTATATATATATAGACACAAACATTACTCAAATCGGACACAAACATCTATCTCTCTGTCAGATGTACTGGCAAAAGAATAGCGGCCATCTTGGAAACTGGCGACCATTTTAAATAAATTCCCTGAATGTAATATCCGCATATTATGTAGACAGAAAACAAGCAATCAGCGGCCATCTTGGGTTTATGCAAATTAGAAATTTTCCCTTGTCTACATCAATCTACATTTTTGATATGTTGTTCAGAATCGCTTCAGAGGTTATTTACCGCAAACCCCGTTTCTGTTGCATTTTTTTTCTAGGTTCGGTGATTTTCTCGCTAGATTGACTGGACTAGTTTCCCAACTTCTTTTGGAAAATATATCTCGTCTTAATGAAGTTTATAGCATACCCTGCTTCCTGGTGATACACTGATATCAAAAACTCGCGGGCCGTTTGGTCGCTGGCCGTTTGAAAGAGTAAGCTGGACGACTCTGGGAACAGGGTAGACCGACGGAGATTTACCGCCGCAGGAAAGTAAATACATACCGGTACAACATAACCCATATAAACTTGGCCTAAAGACATTGGTACGATAATGCTATCACTGTATTTTCGTTATCTTGGGATTACACTATCTTAGAATAGCACAGATTCTAGTGCTGGAAAATTGGTCGAGTCCCGTGCGGGATTCGAATCAGCTACCCCAGAGTCGGGCATCTAATCGCCAGCACTGCATGTCTGCGATCTAAACCACTCGGCCAACGGGTCTCCCATTGGCCAAGTGGTTTAGATCGCCGACATCGTCGCCTGTTTACATATCTACATTGTACATGCGTTGATTTTCCCCACCGTTAATTGTGCGATAAATTGTTACTTGGGTGATACTGTCAGCTCTGTTACCACTATTGTTGCATTAAACTGAAAACGTGGTTTCCGTTTTATTAGCATGCACCGGTGTGCACAATACTTTCCGCAACAGGGAACTTTGATGCGAATGTCAATTTATATTTTCTGTTACAGAAATATAACGTACCGACGGTACGATAAATTTAACATGTGGCAATCAAATATGATGATACCTGCAGCTAGCATGGCAAAATTATTAGCACGTATACCCCAAATACAAAGACGTTCATTTGGAATTGATATACTGTAATATCCAGTGTCACTAGATATTGTATTGTATTACTGAAAGTGTGCTGCTGTCAAGTGGGCAGGTGAGACGGATTCGCGTTCTATATTACTCTGAATGATGCCCAACTCTGGTCGGCAGTTGTAGTATGAAGTCAAATCCGACATTCATTAATGAAATACCATGCTGATGGCATTGTATTGTATTCACACAGGAATTACAATATCACGTTCAATAAAGATGATAAAATAAGAATCCAAAGTCTGATGATATTCTGTTTATTCTGCAGCAGGCCCAGTATGACCATATATGGCAAAATGATGATATAGTAATCCAATATATCGACTACTAATACACACATTTTGAACCGCCAAATGATATGCAATATGCACTCTCTATACTACTAATTAATGCCCAATTGTGCTAAAGTGTGAATTCCTGCCGATGGATCATATTCGTGATGGATATTATGCAGAAAATGGCCACTGACGGGTGTAATGACATGGGATAGCTGCCTGGCGATGAATCCAGTTGACAAATCGGGAGATACATGTAGTTTTCAGGTCTAAATCGTTTGTTCAGTAATTTTGGTTCTTTGCCGAGGAGTGTAGTCAATATCAATGTTTAATTCTTATTACCTGTTGTAGAGTAGTATTAAGTGTTAAAAACTGATCAGATAATATTTTATGGTGGTGGTGTTGTTACGATGTATCTCCGGCCGTGGCGGCCAGCTATCTACCATTTTCTATCATCTATTTTTAATTTAGATGGCGCTTTCAATTTAATAAAATTATGCGCGGCAGATCGTTGCATTGAGTTTCATGTACAAAATCAATATTGATTTAAAATATGCTACTATACGGAATTGTAAAAATTAATAAACATGTAGAAAAAACAGACTCAAAAGGCGTTATTTACTGGCATGGTAAGGTTAGAGATATAAAAGGAAAGGGTATATATATATATATATACGAACCAACAAACATAATTTAATAATAATAAAATCCCAACGACCCTATCTATAAAAGATATAAAACTGAATTAAGAAGGCCAATATAGTACATGCATGTTTTGGTTTAAACTAAAAAATAAACTCATCATATAAATTCAGATATGAGTAAGTGGTGAATAAAAACGAGATTTGATATAATATCTATACTCATCCTGATGAACACCATGAATGAAGACCACATGGTATCCTCAGACACTAATGTCCAACCAGAACGAGTAAATACATCATTTAAAACAAAGCTCTTTAATCGAGCAGAAATACTAGTATAATTTCTTAACCACAAATAAGAAAATATATATTAAATTATTCTAGAATTTTATTATTCATCAACTTGTAATATGCATGTACCATTAATTAACCAATATAATTCTAAATAATTCCACATGGTGGAAAGGGAGATAACAAATGTAAAGTTAACTCCCCCAGACTAGACAGTGAAATGTATTACAGAATAATAAAATCAATATAAATTAGAATCTGCGTGTGCGCAGCATGAACCTAGAAATAGCCACAAAAACTTTATCACGGTTTTTGGTGGTTTTAAGATAGATTCCATTGTATGGTTAAATACACCAGAACATATAAGTTCATTAAAAAATTTGAGTCTCTGATTGTTAAACCGTGTGCATGAAAGTAAATAATGACTGATGCTTTCTTCTACATCGCACGCATCACACACTCCAGTGGAATGTAGTTTACATCTATAAAGATGAGAATTTAAGGAAATATGCCCAACTAGAAATCTAAAAAAAAGTCTATCTACCATTTTCGTCAGGAGCGCTCTCTTTATACCAATGTTGTTGGTCACATGGTGCAAAATGACCAATCAAATTACAGAATTATCACTGGACCGAAGTCGGGAGAACAATTTACCAGGACAATACTGGTGATTACTAATTGAAGTACGTCAAAGATGAGCGTTTTTAGTATAGTTATTAGATATATAGTTAGTTTTAGTGGAAGAACTATATAAATATCACCAATCCCTGATCAAGACACTCTGACACAGCCGGAACAACAAGATGGCGATACATATGCTGAGCTGAGTGAAGGTAAGTCGGGAAGGTAGGTCACCTTGACGATAAAAAATAATGGTTATGTTCCAGCCATCGATCGTTGAAGACTATTTTCATAACTGTTGCATATTTACCTGATTCAATAATACTTCATGAAAAATCAGCAACATTTGATGTGGACTTCACTCTATGGATCAGATAGCAAACGAAATGCGTACCGATTTATCAACAAATAGTCCCTACTAAAAACAGTCATATCGGCCCATATGGATTTCCCTTATATGTGTTGTAATTCATCAAATGTCATAACAGTTAAATCGAGCATTATAACAATATAATGAACTTCAGTAAATCTCTAAATTACAATAAACAGCTTTAAGAAGCATAAACGAGCTGTTGGTGTACAAGGTCACATTTCGTAATTTCAAGCAACATGGTCACTTCCTTGATCAGGAGCAGGCAAACGTGATGAAAATATTATCAACTGCACAAGGTAAGTTAATCTTTATTTACAACAGACAACATATATATTATCTTAATAAATTTAAATCCACCCCCAAAGCCCCAGTAGTTGGTTTACGCCATTTAGTACCCCCAAAACCCCAGTTTCATGTTATGTCAAAAGTGTATACAACAACAACAGCATTCAGAGTGTGACAACCTGGCAGAGTGTGACAACTTATAAAATATCCCTCCAAGGGTATTACAATACTTACATCCGACGAATATTGAAGACTGAAACTACAAAGCACGAGAGTACAAACTTCGCTTAGATAGCTGGATAGCTGGGCAGAGTACATGAGTTACAGATATTGTATTACACCGTGACCTGATTTCCACAATGGAATCGGATTTTCCATTTTGAAATAATAACATGTTTTTTTATTGCTTACAACCCTAAGCATAATTATTTTTGTATTATATACTTATATTTATATTAAATATGAAAGGTCATATAACATTCGCAGAGATTATGATTCAGGGAACATATAGAATAAAAGTAACCAAATATATTGCACATATCAATTCCAAATCAGCGGTAATTCGGATCAATTTATTTATTGTGACCGAGGCGCAGCCTTAATGAAGCAATTGTCAGACCTGTAACAATGGTATTTAAACAAGCAGCCAGAGGATTCTAGGTCCCCTGCCGAATGGCAGAAATAAGTTTGGTGGCATGTTCAGGTGAAAAAGACAAGTGCTGCTTGGCATACATAATCGGGAGGAGGGGGGACTCTTCGTTTGGACTGAAGTCCTAACTCACCCAAGCAGTCCGCAAATATAAATAGGTGAAGTCGAAAATGGTCGCAAATGAAGTAAATAGGCAAAATACGCTAAATATGTGTTGAACGAAATCCCTACTTGTTTTGATACATGCCGACAAAGCTTCAAAAGAATAAACAGAGCTGTGATGAGTGGCAGGAATATCACGGGTTACTTCATGGATGGGTGTCATACTGGGGAATACGATGTAAATATAGAATACTCTATCGCCATTTCAATTTATTGCAACTGCGCAGCGTCTGCGCAGCTTTTCGTAAACTTCCTGATTGTCTGCGCAGCTTTTCGTAAACTCCAAGAACGGCTCCAGATATGTATTTACACTGAACACAATTTAGTTCCACAGAAAAAGTACTTTTACCGAGATATGACCCACTTTCAACCTGGCCAGAATACGGCCGTTGGTACAAATGACCTTTCATGACCTCGCTGCACAGACGCTGCGCAGTTGCAAAACATTGAAATGGCAATGGAGTCTATTGTATTAAACCGACAAGAGACCCATAGGCAAATTTGTTTTAGCAATGTGACGAAGCATTGTGAGTTTATCGTATGCGAATAGAATAATTCTCAGCAATGGATGGAAACGAGAGTCACTAGTCACGCCACCTAACGACAGATCTTATCGAAGCGCAACACTAATAGACATCGTGTGGCAAGGAACCCATATGCAAACTTTCAGAGAAATCCAGCCAAGCGTTTCGGGCTTATTGCATATGAAGACCTGTCGCAGGGTCAAACACGAAAGGACGGAATGAACTCGAGTTGTACCACCTTCAGGCAGATCTTGCTGAAACGCAATGCCAATCGACGTATTGTTGCAATGAATGCATATGCCGAATTTCGGCGGAATCCAACACAGCGTTTCAAATTTATCGATTGCGAAGAATTCGTACGAACATCCACGGAAGGACGGAATGAACCCTAGTGGCGCCACCTTCAGCCAAATGTTGCTGAAACGTATTACCAATCGACGTCGTACCGCAAGGAATGCATAGGCTGAATTTTGGAGGAATCCGACAAAGCGTTGCAAAGTTGTCGCTTGCGAAGAATTCGTACGGACATCCACAGAAGGACGGAATGCACCCTAGTGGCGCCATCTTCAGGCATATTTTGCTGAAACGTAATACCCTTCGACGCCTTGTCGAAAGGAATGCACTTTGCTTAATTTCGTAGGAATTCGACTAAGCGTTGCAAAGTTACAGTTTGCAG
Source organism: Hanleya hanleyi (assembly GCA_036873755.1). NCBI lineage: Eukaryota > Metazoa > Mollusca > Polyplacophora > Lepidopleurida > Hanleyidae > Hanleya > Hanleya hanleyi. Next base: position 17,598 of record JAVTVY010054818.1, on the reverse strand, counting down.
CAGGGAAGAACAGAGTGAACCCTAGTGGCACCACCTACAGGCAGATGCCGTTGAAAAGCAATACAAATCGACGTTTTGTCATATGAAAGGAACATATGCCGAATTTCGGATGAATCTGATGAAGCGTTTGATTTTATCGTATGCGAAGACAGAATCTGCATGGAAGATTAGAACCAGGCAGATCTTGCTAAAATCGACGTCTTGTCGCAAAGAATGCATACATGTATGCTGAATTTCGGAGTAATTCGACAAAGCGTTGCGAAGAATTCTCACGGACAAGTACGGACATCCAGGAAATGAACCCTAGTGGCGTCACCTTCAGGCAGATCTTTCTGAAACGTTTACCATCGACGTCTTGTAGCAAGGAATGGATAGGTCGAATTTCGGAGGAATCCAACAAAGCGTTGCAAACTTCCGAAAAGTCGCACGTTCATCCAAGGAAGGACAGAATGAACCCCAGAGGCGCCCGTTCGGGCAGACCTTGCTTAAAAGCAATACCAATAGGCGTCTTGTCGCAAGGAACGCACATGTTGAATTTCGGAGGAATCCTACAAGCCTTTCAAAGTTATTACTTGCGAAGAATTCGCACGTACACCTACAGACATCCGTGTAATGAAAGAATGAAACCTGGTGGGCCCGACCATCAGGCAGATCTTGCTAAAACGTATAAACGGTCGACGTCTTGTCGCAGGGACTGCATATGCCGAATTTTGGAAGAATCCGATAAAGCATTGCAAAGTTATCGCTTGCGAATAATTCGCACGGACACATACGGACATCCACAGAAGGACGGAATGAACGCTAGTGGAGCTACCTTCATGTGACGACGTCTTGTCGCAAAGAATGCATATGTGCCAACTTCCGGAGGAACCCGACAAAGCATTTAAAAACTATCGCTTGCGAAAAAATTCGTACGGGCATCCACAGAAGGAAGGAATAAGCCCATGTTCAAGTCTCCCGGTTGCGTCGCGGCGGGGGGCGAAAAAATGGACCCCGTTAGGGTCTTTCCACACCGGTCGCGGCAAGCGGTGAGGGCGAATGCGCTTGGTGAGTGTTGCCGCTCCTCCGCTTTTGGGGTTTCGCACCAGATGCGAGCGGCAAACGCAACTGCATAATAATAATAATAATAACTAGAGCTGCGAGCAGCTATGGGGCGGCTTCCGAAATTATGCATTCTAGACGATCTAGACAATCCTGACAGACAGTCTGAACATTCAATTCAATTAATACTATTTCTAATTCCTGAGCATGTATTTCGTCACATTCCCCCTCTAAATCCGTTACTTGAAAATTCGACAACTTTGATTGCCCACTGGCAGCCATTTTGTTTTACGGTGCAACTTCTGAAACAGAGGTTTGAGAAACCCTGTTCCATTGATTATGTGTACCAAGTTTCGTGTTTGCTTCATTGGTTCCAGAGGATTTGGGCTTAGAAAGTGCCTGATATACGGTTACTTTTCTATCCTCTGCGCATTGCGCCGCAAGGTCAATAGGGCCCGAAATGCGCTTTTATACTACTAAATGTGAGGCAATATACTGTTACTATACTATCCTATGCGCATTGCTCCGCAAGGTCAATAGGGCTCTAAATGCGCTTTTATACTACTAAATGCGAGTCAATATACTGTTACTGTACTATCCTCTGCGCATTCCCCCACCAAGATCAATAGGGCCCGAAACGCGTTTTTATACTACTAAATGTGAGTCTATATACTGTTACTATACTATCCTCTGCGCATTGCGCCGCAAGGTCAATAGGGCTCGAAATGCGCTTTTATACTGCTAAATGTGAGTGAATATACTTTTACTTTTCTATCCTCTGCGAATTGCGCCGCAAGGTCAATAGGGCTCGAAATGCGCTTTTATACTACTAAATGTAAGTCATTATACTCTTATTATAACATCCTCTGCGCATTGCGCTGCAAGGTCAATGGGGCCCGAAATGCGCTTTTATACTACTAAATGTGAGTCAATATACAGTCACTATATTTTCCTCTGCGCATTGTGCCGCAAGGTCAATAGGGCTCGAAATGCGCTTTTATACTACTAAATGTGAGTCAATATACAGTCACTATATTATCCTCTGCGCATTGTGCCGCAAGGTCAGTAGGGCTCGAAATGCGCTTTTATACTACTAAATGTGATTCAATATACTCTTAATATACAATCCTCTGCGCATTGCGTCGCAAGGTCAATAGGGCTCGAAATGCGCTTTTATACTACTAAATGTGAGTGAATATACTTTTACTTTTCTATCCTCTGCGCATTGCGCCGCAAGGTCAATAAGGCTCGAAATACGCTTTTATACTACTAAATGTAAGTCAATATACTGTTACTATAACAGCCTCTGCGCATTGCGCCGCAAGGTCAATGGGACCCGAAATGCCCTTTTATACTACTAAATGTGGATCAATATACTGTTACTATACTATCCTCTGCGTATTGCGCCGCAAGGTCAATAGGGCTCGAAATCCGCTTTTATACTACTAAATATGAGTCAATATACTGTTACCATACTATCCTCTGCCCATTGCGACGCAAGGTCAATAGGGCTCGAAATGCGCTTTTATACTACTAAATGTGAGTCAATATACTGTTACTATACTATCCTCTGTGCATTGCGCCGCAAGGTCAATAGGGGCCGAAATGCCCTTTTATACTACTAAATGTGAATCTGGATAGTCTAGATGGTTAGCGTTTCAATGTCACAAAAATATGTCCGTAATCTGGTAATGATGCCTAAGCTGTGTTACCATAACGTAAAGCTTACAGGCAGTTTATATTCCCGGAAAGTTTCTCGCTGCTCACACAGAAAAAATAAAGCAGAAAAATTAATAAATTCGTGTAAAGATTGTTACGGAGAATAGCTAAATATTATACAGAGTTACAGCGTATGTGATAATCGGTTTTCAACAACAACATGCAGCTATCCAGTATTTCAAATTATACATGGTAAATACGGCACTCACGTGTGTGTTCAATCTCCTGATAACTCCATAGTTTTACAGCATACAAATCCAGTCAGTCTGTTGTGGTCCTTAGGATAATGCGACACGAACTACAGTCCATTTCAACAATATTTGAAACACATACATATAGCCTGCACCTCACATGAATAAAACAGAGAGAATCCTAAATGTTCGTTTATACACTCCCCACCTTTCACTCTCTACTGCCTGGTGTCTCTACATGGTCATAACGGGCGAGCCTGAGTTGCGAAATGTTTGAAGTGATCATGTCAGGCTGGAAATCCTCTATTAATATTGCAACATACCATGGAAATGGCATTTTCAATTTTACATGTCTGTTCTGGGGGAATTCCCCTGCGGGACCCCAACAGCACGAAACAGTGCGATACCACTATTTGAGAATAGCGGGAAAATTATTTAAGCTACGATTAAATTAAATAAAGCAATAACATTTAGCTATGATAATATCCAGTAATAAAACAACTCAGCATTTAATGTGGGATATTCTTACATCGACCTAGCTGTAGTGACGTCATTGCTTCCTTTTACATCTAACCTACATAGTTATCACTGACGAATAATCCGTCAACTCGCAAATTTGGGAGAGTTAGATTTGAGAATTGCGCGGAAACTATTGAAGCTAGGTGGAAACGGCTAGCATTTTTTCGAAAGAGCCGCTCCTGGACAATACAATGCAATAAACTGCAACGCTGTACCTCCCGTAGATCCAGAGTTATAGCCTCCACAAGATGTGTTCCTGTTCTGACAAAATTCAAGATCGCGGCCAAACCACGTGACCTAGGAGCAAAATTTTTGCATATTCATGATCGCCATATCAGATAACATATATTTCGTCACTTTTCCCGTCCAAATCCGTTACTTGAAAATTCGACCATTTTGATTGGCCGATGGCGGTCGTTTTGTTTTACGGAGCAACATCTCTTATTGAGTTTTCAAAGACCCCGATCCATTGATTATGTGTACCAAGTTTCGTGCTGATTGCATCATTGGTTTCAGAGGAGTAGGGTTTAGAATTTTTTTTTGAAAACGGGGTAAATCCAAGATGGCCGCTGAACCCTGCGACCAATCACAACCAGTTTGGGCTTAGAAAGTGCCTAATATACTGTTACTTTATCCTCTGCGCATTGCGCCGCAAGGTCAATAGGACCCGAAATTCGCTTTTATACTACTAAATGTGAGTCAATATACTGTTACTATACTATCCTATGCGCATTGCTCCGCAAGGTCAATAGGGCTCGAAATGCGCTTTTATACTACTAAATGCGAGTCAATATACTGTTACTGTACTATCCTTTGCGCATTCCCCCACCAAGGTCAATAGGGCTCGAAACGCGCCTTTATACTACTAAATGTGAGTCTATATACTGTTACTATACTATCCTCTGCGCATTGCGCCGCAAGGTCAATAGGGCTCGAAATGCGCTTTTATACTACTAAATGTGAGTGAATATACTTTTACTTTTCTATCCTCTGCGCATTGCGCCGCAAGGTCAATAGGGCCCGAAATGCGCTTTTATACTACTAAATGAAAGTCATTATACTCTTATTATAACATCCTCTGCGCATTGCGCTGCAAGGTCAATGGGGCTCGAAATGCGCTTTTATACTACTAAATGTGAGTCAATATACAGTCACTATATTTTCCTCTGCGCATAAAGTTGTTGCTTCCGGTCAAGATGGCGGTTTGGTGAGACGTGTTTGAACGTGGCTCCTACCTGTGAGTGGACTTTACTGCTGAATTTCTAAAGATATAGACTCAATGCCACCTAAAAAGGCACCGAATCACTCTGAGAAAGAACATTCAAAGCAAAAGTCAGTCTCTACTTACCTACTGCGAAGTGCTGGTGCAACTCAGACCGACACGGAAAGTGTAAAACACGTGGACGTGAGCGGTTCCGCCAAAGGAAGAACAATGGACCGGGAAGAAATGCTAGGAATGTTCAAAAGTTTTGAAGAAAAAGTTGTGACAAAAATAAACGAGCAAATAGCAAAAAGCTCCACCCATTAGAAGAGACTTTTATGGCTATTAAGGGCAAATCTAAGAAGATTGAAAATTACTGACCGAAATGATAGTCATAGGCAGTGTTTGCTAAATATCTCCAAAATGGCTACAAGCATTTGGATGAAAATTTCGCATACATTGGTTCAGATTGTTGTGGTTATTCCAATGCAATTAGAAACCAAATATATTCCTATTTCACCAAGAAATCACTCTTGCAACTTACCGCATTGAACTGTAAGGATGCCTGGGTGCATTACTTGGATAGGAATTTAAAAACGCCCAATAAACTTCCTTTAAATCAATCACAAGAAGATCCTACACGGATAATTGGGAAAGGAATTGAGAATGGCTTCAAAATTGAAAATTTACAAACAGGAAATGAGCACAGGATGTAAATGTTGCACTGCCATTTTCTGCAAGTACTTCTTTTACAGCCGAGTTGAATATTCAGTTCGTAAATTTAACCCTTGATTACCGAATACAGCAGACATAGAACCATATTACACGAGTATACACGACGAATATTTGAGGGGTTAATCTACATGTGTGTTTATACAGTATACTCCCCCCGCTTTACATAAGAATGGAGCACATGGTCATTGAGTTATGACCTGCTACAAGGTAAACATGCGTTGCGTAGAGTTCTGACCTGTTCTGACATATTTATTCACGCTCATAGAAGAGTATTGCACTTAAGGGGGGATAATACCAGAAAAATAATTTGAACTTTTTTAACAGAGTGCCTTAAAAAATGTGGAATAAATAAAGAAATAATTGGAATATTCTCTTCAAACTTTCACGTCTACCAGACACGTCTATGTGAAGGTCAAATATGCAGCAATTCGGGGAACTACCCGAACGATGTGAAACACACAGCCCTTCAAAAATTACCAATGGAAATGACAATCGAAATATGCTTTAATTATGCACTACATACATTTTACGATACTCATTATAACAATAGAGAGGTGATAAAACAAGTGGAATGTGTGAAATACGTACGATACATTGGAAACTATAATCTAGAGACCGTTGAAAGTGGAGGCTTTTTCAAAATCTATGCTTCCATGACACCCTGTCCAACAAGATTTTCACCGGGAATTATGGGTACTTCATTTGGAACGCAATGTTGTTATTTTTTGGGCAAGAATTACTTAATGTACACAAAAGACAAACAAATGACAACTATTGACTAATGAAGTTTACGTCTTAAAATTACGTGTGACATACTTGTCAAAACCACAGGTGCAAGGAATGAACTGAAATATTTACCTGTTCATCACGTAAAATTCCACATGTTCAAAATAAGTTCCCGCCTCCTGAGCTGTGATGGGGCAGTGATGTGGACAAATCTCTGTGTGGAGTTTCATGCGCCAACATTTTCAAGAATATATTTCTATATTGTTCTAAATGGATATTGTGTTCCTTATTAAATTGACATGATAAAAGATATATTCCTTCGTGTGTGGTGTTTATAAACTGTAATAATGACTATTTCATTTAGGGGCTGGCATCAGTACACAATTAATCACTTCCGGGTCGGTGCCCACGATCTACATTGTTTAGAAATTTGAGAGCAGATCTTTATGGATTTTATGAGCTGCGATTTTTCAGCATTTCTGATACATTTGATATTTCAACTTGCAGATGAGTCTTCTAACTGTACTTCCTGGTGTTGATTTGGGCCACTTTGAAAAAAGCATGGTGGGTGAAGACATGATCAGTGAAGGGTGAGAAGGCTCCCTGTTTACAAATCGAATGACATTCTGTAGCACCAATCAGCTGTCAGTGGCGGTAATTTGAAATTTCCATGGTCAACATCTGTCAAGACTTCCACTGTTAATGTCCCACAAGGTAAATATTGACATGCCAGGTGGATTTATGCATTGTGAATTTTCTGGATTTTTGACGATTTTTAACGCTAATACATAACAAGTAACAGAATTAATTGTGTACTGATGCCGGCTATTTCCCGGAAGTGCCGACTACTGCGGAGTTAGCAATTTGCAGTCAACCTCGCCACTAGGTGTCGCTTTCCGCAGAGAGCAACAACAACCCACAGAAATTGGTGAAATTGGTCTCTTTCTTGAAGATCATGAAGATATTATGTCGTACAAGGTGAGTATGATGTATTTCTGAGGTGTATGAAACATTTCTGCCCTATGTTATGTTCGTGGCAAGCACTAAAAAATGAGTTATGCGTCTTGAACTTACGTTTACAACTTCAGTCACTGGACCACGTTGTTGTATTGTTATGGTAATAGATACTCCATGTAGGGTATGCAAGCAGTATTGTGGGCAAACCTGACCAATTTTAACCCTTTGACCTATGTGGACATTTTCCACGTGTAGTTTGGGAGGGGGATCCTTTAAATTCATCGTTCTGTTACACTGAAAGGGGTTAATTTGGATTCATTAATATTCATGGCGTTGTCTGAAAAAGTCCCACCAACAAAATGGTGACTTCCAATGTTTCACTTCCTCTTATGTCCTGTTTTGTTTTTCAATTTTGTAGGTATTTCTCTTTCCTCACTCCAGTACCCATCTGTTGAGGACTTATTGGAACCTTCCAATCTGTGTTTTATTGCAATTTTAAGCAACTCGTGGATTATCCTTCTGCAAGAACCAGTGACAGTCCAATTCGGTAAGTTCACACCATTGTTTTACACCCTTCTGTTGAACCTATATCATTCTTGCTACCATTTTTGCAACACTTACAGCCAAGTCTATCATCTGTGAAAATTTCAGTGGGATACTTCAATTATTTGAGGAATTATTACAAATTTATGAAGGGACTCTGTCTAAATTCTGAAAATTATTTTTCTGGTATTATCCCCCCTTAACTATCATATTACCAACTATATACAAGCATGATTATTGCCTATACAAACAGTTTTTGGACAAATACAAACCACAATTGATGGGTCGCTTTCCTCCATGTGTTGTTGTTGTGTTGGAGGATTCCACACTTACGCCACAATATCGTCCGCCAGCAATTCGTATCTGATCGAGTATATGAATAGAAATGCCCAGCAAAATAGTACTACAGGTATCAGATACTAAAAATGCAAAAAGAATTATTGCGCAAGTAAGAAACGACTAGTGTCCTATAGAATGTATTTACTAAATCCATTTACAAAAATTGACAAAAATAACTTGGAATGCATGATGCAGGGTGACGTCATGGTTCGCTGATTTCTGCAGGAATCGTCGGAAAACCCCGAATGCCATTTAACTCCCAACAACTGAGGCAAACCACCCAGATATATAGTCCCTTCACTAAAGGATAATTATTAATCAATAGACGATTTAATTGATATTATGACAATCCATTAATACATACTAAGGGAACATGTAAGGATTCGTTACACTTCGGGATGTTGAATGAATGTTAGATTTCCGGCGCATGTTTATGCAGACAAGGTGCTTGACCCAGCCAGTTTGTGACGATGAAAATGGCGGGGCGGAGCTTTTGAAAAGAACGTAAAAATACACATGGAAAGAGGTTAATAATCCAACATTTGCTTCATTGTGTCTCCCTTGGCAGGTAGTATTTCATTTGATATAAGTGACGATCTTGCTCTGTGTCCAGTTGTCAAGGACGGTAATATCATAATTTTTATTCTGTACTATTAGTAATATTGTAAACAATACAGCGAATATTACCTACCCATAATTCCAAGCGACAAGTAAAGTGAAGAAGATGCCATGGCGGATCATTTGTCACTCATTTCCTGCTTGCAAATTTTCAATTTTGAAGCCATTCTCAATTCCTTTCCCAATTATCCGTGTAGGATCTTCTTGTGATTGATTTAAAGGAAGTTTATTGGGCGTTTTTAAATTCCTATCCAAGTAATGCACCCAGGCATCCTTACAGTTCAATGCGGTAAGTTGCAAGAGTGATTTCTTGGTGAAATAGGAATATATTTGATTTCTAATTGCATTGGAATAACCACAACAATCTGAACCAATGTATGCGAAATTTTCATCCAAATGCTTGTAGCCATTTTGGAGATATTTAGCAAACACTGCCTATGACTATCATTTCGGTCAGTAATTTTCAATCTTCTTAGATTTGCCCTTAACTCCACTATTGCTGATCATACCAAAGCGCTGGAATTTCAGCAAATGAAGATCGACGAAATAAACGACACGAAAATTCCGAGTATCGTCAAGCAGCTGCTTACTAGAATTCAGCGGTTGGAAGACCAAGTTACGCTGGACGGGTTATATGGCCGGAAACCCAATCTTCTATACAGAGTCCCAGAAGAGGGGTCGCAGTTTGGCGAAAAAACAGAACAACTGGTAAGAAAACTTTTTGTCGAAAAGCTGAAGTTAGATAAAGCATACGTGATGTCTATGCCTCTGTCGATCGTTCACAGAATCCCCAGGAGAGCCCCATGGAGTGTAGAGTTTGGCCCCCCTCCACCATTACCAGTCATTGCTGTGTTTGTCAAGGCAAGGCTTTGGTGTAAGACCTCCCATTGAAAAGGTAATATCCTGGACAAAAGACTGACAATACAACTTGCAGCAGATCCTTTGTCAATTATATTTCGTGAGTCTTATACCAAATCGTTGCCTTTGTCAAGCTCTCGGATCGCGATGCTGTTCTCAAAGCCGCGCCAAATTTGAAAGGATCAAAGATTATCATTCGACAAGATATGCCTGACAATATGAAAACTGTTCGTAGTGACTTGAATAAAAAGGCATATCAGCTCCGGCAGGAATCTGATTGTAAGACGCGAGTCCGGCTTATTGGGATCAAACAAGTTCTGGAGGTCTTCTCAAATGGAAAGTGGTCACAGTGGACTGATGAATCACTAAATCTATAAACTGATTTGGATCGGAAAATAAACAGAAAATCAACGAAAAAAAGAAAGCAGGAGAAAATCGTAGGTATAACCGTATATGCTTAATAAAATAACGGTTACATGACGGAGATTTTTTTTCTAAATTAATTTTGTAATATTTGATATTAATTTCTATATTTCTAGTGTCGATACAATGGCAATTCAACATCTGTGTTAGGAAGTTAGATAATAATCAGTCGGTGCCATGGGGTGTCGTGCCCGTACATGTATTAGGCGGTGAAAAGATCAGCTGTGAACACGAACTGTCTTTACATGTATAGCAAACTGCAGGATTGAATTGACAGTTTGATACTTCAGTTTTAAAAGACTACATTACGCTCACATACAAGACACAGTTATTGAACTAGGCGGACCTCTCTATTCAGTTACATGTACTATTCTTCACCCGGTGTGTTAAACGAGTATACATTGAATTGCTGTAAAGGTCACAAGTATGACATAATCGTGTCTTCAACAGATTCTCGGAGAGCCGAAACGTAACTGTATGAACTGGTTGATATTTAAATGTATTTGTGAATAGTGATTGAATTTAGTGAACCAGTCCGGTTGGTGGAATAGGATATTTTTAGCCTGTTTATTTAACACTGGATGTAATCGGTTTCTATTGAAAGGCTAATGTATTGTAGGCTGACCAACCGGGTATTCTTGATTTTCTTTCCGACATGATAAAATGTAGATAATTTGCACTGAATCTGTTTGCTTGTACTGTGCGTTTGTGGAAGAGATCGTGTCGATTTATTTCTCTAATGAGATGAGTAGTAAAAGGGCTAGTAGCCTAATTGTTACATGTACCTTTAAATACCTTAGCGTGTCATATTAGACAACTTCAATCGAGTGCATTATTTGCAATATAGCTTTTCAAGTGACCTTTTCAGATTCAACATCACCTAACATATTTTGCTTGCATGGCGATTTAGAAATATTTCTATGGAAGAAGACTGGTCTATCCATCATGTATGACGCCAATCAGAAGTTTGCAGTACACATATGAAGGCCCGAAATGTAAATAGGAACAAAATTGGGGGGAAAAATATACATCGGTGTACTGAATGAATGAACCGCCTTTAACAAAAACGTGGATTGGCTATTATTATATATTAATGATTGAAAACAAAAGCATATTTAGCAATATCCGGATATGGTTTACGGGAAATACAATTCTTGGTATGGCGGCAGTGAAATTCCCTACGGTTGGAGCCACAGACCAACACATGTATATAGGAAGTGGTGTGATGTTTTTAAGGGGGATAATGGGTTTTTGGTTCTGTCAGGTATTTTGTTCATCATATGTGCTTGGGTTGCCACATTCGTCCTCTGTTACGATGAATACTTGTGTTTCCACTTGTGATCTATGGATTCAGGCTTCTGTAACAGAGGAGAATCGAGGTCTACCAGACTTGCCGCAATTACTGCTTTTACTTTTTTGGTTTAATGATGTTGTTAAATGTACTTTTTGGTTATTCTACATATATTTGAATTCATCTTTGGGCATATTGAACTGTAGATATATAGGCGCACACACAATGAAAAGAAAAATGTCAGTGTATAAGAAACTTAATTTCTCAATCAATTGTCACATAGATAAACTTCTCAACTTTACATGGGTCTTAGATGTACGTGTAAACAAAAATTGTCTCTCCCCATTAAATGGCATCTGACGTAAAAATACGAATAGGCTCCGTTAATTGCAGAGGATTAAACAAAAACGAATTGATGTATTCAACCATTTACGGGATCTAAATTTCTCAATTTATTGTTTACAAGACGTTCATTTTACCTCGAAAATGCAGAAATTAGTAACGTCTGAATGAGGGGTTAAAACATATATTTGCCCGTTTGCCAGTAACTCGAGAGGCGTAGCGGTATTATTCAATAACAATTTTGATTTTGAGATTGTAAAGATGAAAAAAGACATCAAACATGGCAATTATTTAATGCTAGAAATAAAAACCCCGGAGTCAACTTTTACCTTAGTTTCAATATATGCTCCAAATGATGATGATCCAAGCTTTTTCGAGCATATTCAAACATTGATAGATGAATGGAAAAGTAAACATGTGATAATATGTGGCGATTGGAACTTGGTACAAGATCCGGCTAAAGATTCTTTCAATTACTCGAAAGTTAATCACCCAAATAGTAGAGAAAGAGTTACTGAATGTAAGGAACTATTAGATTTGGTAGACCCATGGAGGGAATTCAATCCGGAGGTTAGAAGGTATACCTGGCGACAGCCTACCCCAATTAAACAAGCCCGATTGGACTTCTTTCTAATATCTCGCGATATATTACATTGCGTAAACAATACTGATATTTTCCCCAGTTATCGATCAGATCATTCAATTATTAGTATATCTCTAAAATTTAAAAAACTTCAAAGGGGCAAGGGCTATTGGAAATTTAACAATTCATTACTGAAAGATCCAGATTATGTAAAATTGGCAAAGACAGTGATAGAGGAAACCGTGCAAGAATATACTACTGCAGATGATAATGGATTACTATTAAGGATCAATTACTGTTTGAAACTATACTTCTAAAAATAAGGGGTAGAACAATAGCCTATTCAAAAAAAGACAATTAAACCAAAGAGAAACTGAATTATCCGACGAACTATGTGCATTAGAACAAAAGTTAGATGACCACAATAATGTTGACGCGAAAACTATTATATTGGGTCAAATAAAAAATGCTAACGAAAAATTAGAAGAAATAAATAAGCATAAGTTAGAGGGTATAATTACTCGAACCAAAGCTAAATGGGCCGAATATGGTGAGAAACCTACAAAATATTTTCTAACATTAGAACACCAAAATTATATAAAAAAATCGATAACAAGAATTGAAAAAGTTGATGGAGAAATTATTACTGATCAGAAAAAAATTCTCGAAGAGACGAAATTTTACTATAAGAAACTTTACAGTAGAAAGGAAACTAGCCCAGTTAATTTGAATGATTTAATTGAAACAGCGGTTCCGAAATTGAAAACTGAACAATCTAATGAATTGGAAGGACAATTGACAAAAGAAGAAATTTTGCTAGCTCTTAAGAATATGAGAAATGAAAAAAGCCCCGGATCAGATGGGTATACGGTGGAATTCTACAAAAAAATTTGGTCGGATTTAAACCGATATTTATTAAAATCTTTGAATTATGCATATGAAAATGATTCGCTATCCATAACTCAATGGAGGGGAATCATTACCTGTTTCCCGAAAGAAGGAAAACCAAAACAATTTCTAAAAAACTGGAGGCCAATTTCGCTATTAAATGTCTCCTATAAAATCGGGGCGGCCGCAATTGCGAAAAGAATAAAAAAATATTTACCAGATCTTATAAATGAAGATCAGAAAGGATTTATACCTGGAAGATATATTGGGGAGAATACAAGATTAACATATGATATAATGCAATATACAGAAGATCATCATTTATCAGGGTTGCTACTATTGCTGGATTTTGAAAAAGCATTCGATTCAATTGATTGGACTTTTTTTTGCATCAAACCGTATCCTTCTTCAATTTTGGCCCTTCCATTCAAAAATGGATAAAATTACTATATCAGGATGCACAGTCATGCGTTATCGTTAATGGTTTTTCTTCTAGCTTTTTTGACATTTCTCGAGGCTGTCGCCAAGGGGACCCCCTCTCACCATACATTTTCCTGCTATGCGCCGAAATTCTCGCAATTATGCTACGAAACAATAAAAATATTCATGGAATTAAGGTAGGCGATTTCGAGTATATTTTGTCGCAATATGCGGACGATACAACAATATTTTTAGATGGATCACAGCGGAGCCTATATGCATGCTTGGGCACCTTAGAGAAATTTGAGAATTTTTCAGGATTAAGAATGAATGCGGAAAAAACCAAAGCGATTTGGATAGGTGCAAACAAACATTCATTAGTTGTATACAAAACAAAGTGGCACCTAGACTGGACACAGAATGATTTCAAAATGCTAGGACTTGTCTTTACATTAAATTTGGCAGAAATGGTGGAGAGAAATTATAAAGACAAACTAAAAGAAATAAAAATAATTATAAAAATTTGGGCTCAACGATATTTGACACCGCTAGGAAGGATTGTTATTTTGAAGAGTCTTTTGATATCTAAACTGAACCATCTTTTTTCGTCGCTTCCAAATCCACCAACCCCAATGGTCGAGAAACTTCAAAAGGACATATTTTTATTTATATGGGACTCAAAACCTGACAAAATCTCACGCAAGGTTGCAAAACAGCCAACAAAGTTAGGGGGGCTGAATGTACCTGATATTTATTGCACCATGCAAGCACAAAAACTTTCATGGCTTAGACGGATACAAACTAGCAAACTGAAGTGGAGTAAAATATTACATACATACATACCTGAACATATAAATATTATACAGACTGGCCATACAGCATTGAAAGATATTGTAATCCCTTTGTTGAATAATGATTTTTGGAAAGATGTAATCTCAGCATATGCGGATTTTCAATATAAATATGTCCATAGTAACTCGGATAAGTTTTCTTGTGAATTAATATGGCTTAATGATAACTTTGTTATAAATGGAAGACCGTTTTATTATAAGCATTGGGATAAAGGCGGTGTGCGATTTGTAGACGATCTTTTGGATGAGTATGGCAATTTTTTATCAGTTAATGATTTTAACAGAATATTCAGTATCAATATTAACTATTTAGAATATATGGGAGTTTGTCAGACTATCAAAAAAGCAGCGGCAAAAATGAATATAAATACATTATAAAAACAAAAGGCGGCCCCACTTATACCACCACATATTTTCAAACTCCAAAAAGAAAAAAAAAGGATGCAAAATTTACTACGACATATTATTATCGTCATCTTTTCACAAACGAAATGCTAATTTAAAATGGGAGACAATTTTTGGCAAAATTTACAGCGACAGAGAGTGGCAAACTATTAATCTTCTTCAAAAGAACTATAGGGAGGAAAAATATAAGTGGCTACATTATAAAATTATTAATGGCATATTAATAACGAATATTACTGCCAATAGATTAGATGCTAATGTCAGTAAAACATGTACCTTTTGCAAGGAGTTTACAGAAACGGTAATTCATCTTTTCTGTGAATGTAGTCATAAAACCAATATGGGAAGAAGTGGAAGGCTGGTTGAAAAATGCTGGAATCAAAATACAGTTTACTCCAGAGAAGGTAATATTGGGACTAGTAGGTCAAAATAATAAACCATTAGATTATCTACTTATAGTTATAAAATATTATATTTATAAAATGAAAGCCTGTAATCAGATTCCACACATACAAA
The DNA here is from genome assembly GCA_036873755.1 of Hanleya hanleyi. Classification (NCBI taxonomy): domain Eukaryota; kingdom Metazoa; phylum Mollusca; class Polyplacophora; order Lepidopleurida; family Hanleyidae; genus Hanleya; species Hanleya hanleyi. Next base: position 2,432 of record JAVTVY010054818.1, on the reverse strand, counting down.
GCATATTTAAACAATTAAAATATACTTACAATACTGATAGATTCATTAGATATAAAAATGGAGAGCAAAGAATATTTGACCAGTATTGGTCCACTCTCCACCTTCTCTTGGGAGATAGCTGAATTTTTATAATACTCTCTCTGTTATTCACGATGAGAAGAACAATAACGATGCGCTTCATCTGCGGACATGTATAATGTGTAAGAAAAAGGAAAAGCTTATATTTGTGACATATGATTGTAACATATATTGAATTTGATGTTCTCCTATGTGTGTGTGTGCAAGAAAATCAATAAAGTATTAAAAAAAAAAAAAAAAAATTAATGAACTTAGACGGTCAATAAGGTCCTGATGAGGGATTGTAGTATAGAGAGTCGAGAAATCCCATGTGGATACATGTCGGTACGGTATGTGACCTTTAGCATCAAGCTCTTCCGTAAGATATTTTGAGTTTTTCAATATCCACATACATTCCATGCCAGAGTTCTTAGAAATAGTGGCGCAATACCTTTCCCCAAATGCTTTTACCTCCTGGTCTCTCGTCAATAGGTTGAAAGAAGCTTGGTGGTGCAGCTTCTAGAACCAGCTATGAATCTAGCTTTGTATGGTGATTTATGCATTTTGGGGTCCAGTACATTTTTGGTATGTCGTTATGATTGGTTGGAAGACGAATACCTTTTTCCCTGAGAAACTTTTTGTGATTGTTAAATAGATCTTCCAGAGTAAATGCAGTTTGGGAGTAAGTAGACGTATTTGATGAAGATATGTCCACACTCAATTCTTTAACCAGCACCTGGTAATAGTAATATTTACATATGAATATTATATTATTCGGAGCTTTGTCTGCTGGGACTATGACGAATTTACTCTGAGATTTGCTAGAACTTCTTATGAATTGAGGTTTCTCAGAACTTGTTTTGCTTGGGGAAGAGTACTTCTGTCAATATGGCGGATTGCTCAACGACCTTGCTCTGGTGAGTAAGTCCAGCCAATCAGCGAGTACTGTAGGTTCAACTTTTTCTCGCTTAGACCAATCAATAACGTACTGTTCCAATGCAGACAGGACTATCTTCTTGGTCAGGCCTTCAGATTTATTCTTCTTGGCTCTCTATATTTAGGTCCTTTCATCAGGAGTAATTTCAGATCCTTATCACTCACCACATCAGGTCACCAGGCACAATATGTTTGCATGGTGTATAGATAAAGTTCGACAATTCACAATCACAACTATAGCCTCCTGACGTGTATAGTTCCAGTCAAACTCCTTGACAGCATTGGAGTAATTGAATATTTTGGTGGCTATAGATTTAGTGTACTTATATGAAATGCAAGGAGGTTCTGTGAACTTAAAATAGTTTGGTACAGTATTGCGTACCTCTGGATCATTCAGGATTCGAGGTAAATTAATAATGTCCAGTCCTTTATTCAAGTAGTTGAGTTTCAAGAAAAGCCGATCTTGAGATGTTTCGATTATGTTCACTGGACGATACAACCGAAAATACGCTATATCTTGACATACTTTAATGATTTTGATGGTATTATATTTCCTGAAGATTTCCAGAGATTGTTGTATATCTCTGGCTATTTGATCTAAAGCTCTCAGAGGTAACGCATACAGAACTGTACGTAAGCTATGTATACTATTGGGTGTTAGTTAAACCCCACTAAGTAATTTAAAGTGATATGATCGTGAATCATCGAACTATTAAACTTTCGCCAACCATGGCTGCGATGTCTCCGTTGATGGGGTTTAAATAGTTGGGTAATGTTGGATATATTTGAACGGCGGTTTGTAGCATTTCCGAACCCACTGACATTATCATTTAAACCAAACGGAAACACTGACCCAAGTTCTAGCATCCAGAATAATTCCTGCTCTCGGATTTTTCTCTCAAATCCAAAGGGGGAATCCTTAGTAGATGGATAGACGACGCCTATGATCTGAATACTAAAGTTATCCCAGCCATGGTCGGGTCCACAAAAATGTTTACCTATAAGCAATTGCTTTTTCCAACGGATTTTCTGTGACCGTTCACCCTAAGATGGAGTCTTTGGGTGGTCTTGCCAACATACTGTTGACCACACTTCTTACAGGAAACTAAATAAATACAGTTTGTAGTAGAACAACTAAGATCAACATACGAGTTAACAGAATATGGGTTACCAGTTAACGCGGAACTAAATGAAGCTGAAGTATTAAAGAGTGGGCACGTGAGACATCCACGGTGTCCACACTTAGAAATTTTGAAATTATTACATGTAGAATTCGGTGCTAAACAATCATCAAGCGCAATATTGCAAGGTTTGATGTCGTGGCCTTGCTTTGCTGTCAGAAATATATCTGTCATTTGAATTGAAAAAGGTCTTAGTGCATTTCGAACTATTAGAGACTCGGCCGAGAAACCTGCACTAAGGTTCTTCGGGTCTGTCTT
>JAVTVY010054817.1:0-31299 GCA_036873755.1 Hanleya hanleyi | reverse complement strand
ACACTCTTCCCATGTGCTTTCACATTGTTAGAAATGTTACATTTATTGGTCCTCCGTTGTGAACAAGAATATTTTGAAACTTCCTGTTGCTAAATTCATAATCCAAGGGAGGTAATTTCCAATGTAGCAATATTATCTCCCTTGGGCCATATACGACTGAAAGGCTCCATTTTCGTTCACTTTTTTTTTCATCTGAATGCTAAACTATTTTGAACCAACTATAATGTATAGCAGGAGTCCTAATGTCAGTCAGATCACAAAATATACTGTGATAACGGTCAGTGATCATGTATGTCCGATCTGTCCTAATGTTGTCATTTTATAGTGCTGTCCCACTGAAGTAGAATGCTAGTTTCGCCAGTCAAAGGTTGTGTGCGGGCATATATTGAAGCCCATGCACCTCTCGTTTAATTCTAAGAAAGTGGGAGAATGTAGAATATCTCAGTTCTCACCAAACTTTCGGATGAAATCATAAACAAAATACAACTGTGGTCTGTACTACCAAGAGTGACCTAGACTGAGAGGTTGTGGTGATCACTGAAGTTGTCAAATAGTAGGATCACCGGAGCATGACAGCTGTATGGTAGGATCACCGGAGCATGACGACTGTATGCTAGGATCACTGGATCATGACAGCTGTTTGGTAAGATCACTGGAGCATGACAACCCTATGGTAGGATCACTAGAGCATGACACAGCTGTATGGTAGGATCACAAGCATGACACAGCTATATGGTAGGATCACTGAAGCATGACACAGCTATATGGTAGGATTACTGGAGCATGATGCAGCTGTATGCTAGGATCACTGGATCATGACAGCTGTTTGGTAGGATCACTGGAGCATGACAACCCTATGGTAGGATCACTAGAGCATGACAGCTGTATGGTAGGATCACAAGCATGACAGCTATATGGTAAGATCACTGGAACATGGCACAGCTGTAAGGTAGGATCACTGGAGTATGACAGCTGTATGGCAATATCACTGGAGCATGACACAGCTGCATGGTAGGATCACTGGAACATGACACAGCTGTATGGTAAGATCACTGGAACATGGCACAGCTGTAAGGTAGGATCACTGGAATATGACAGATGTATGGCAGTATCACTGGAGCATGATACAGCTGTTAGGTAGGATCACTGGAGCATGACACGGCTGTATGGTAGGATCACTGGAGCATGACACAGCTGTATGGTAAAACCTCTGAATTCTAGTTAACCTTTGTGAACAAGGTGTTACATAACAGCTGGAAGGATTGCCCCTATTTTCATAAGCTCAATTCTCATTTTTTGATCATTACAGGTTGTTAATCGTGGAGACCCATACCCATATGAAGTTGCAGCCACTGTGAATGGGGTGATGGAGGCTTTAGGACACAGCTACCCTTACAGACTTGTTTGGCAGTCAAAGGTCAGAGGTTAAAATGGATTTAAGGATGACTGAATGTTGATACAGTTATTAAGACTGCCGCGTAGCGTCGCAGTCTTATTGAATCAGCTTGGTCTCATGGGGGCCAAAATCGCTTTGTCCGCAAGATTGTGAAGAAACAAAGCAGAGTTGAGACTTACCGTCACAGGGCCAAATGTGGAGAAGATATTGAACCAGAAATTCGTACCAATTTGGGCTGTCTCAGATAAACGGAAGTCTGTTTTTCAAGCCCAAATTGTTTGTGTGAAATTCTGAACCGGAAGCTCAAAATCCAAAATCCCCCCGAAAAAACTGCGCGGAAATGTCTGCGCATACTGTAAAATGGGCTCTCGCGAGACTTTTACGACAGCTTCTTGAGAGTGATCTCCCTTTATGTAATTAATCTTCTCGTTGAGGGCGCTGTGGTTAGCGAAGCTTGAAAGGCAAAACTAATGGATAAATAAAAAGAACTGCACTAGATTGATGGCACGATCTGGCCTGTATTTCTATCAAGTGTTCATGCCTGGCAACAGCAATTCGATAACCAGAACGAGCGGAGTGATCGTTTTATTGCGGAGAATAAAAGCTGAATTAAACTTTGTCACTGAGTATTTTAATCGAAAGAAAATCGTGCTTGCCAACACGGGCAGCTAACACATGAACATGAACGTTGCATTGCCCGTGCCGATTTTGACTTGCTCCAGACACGCTAACGTAGCACTCGCGAGTTGATCTAGTGAAGGCAACAACAACAACAACAATAATTTTGCTTGATTATTTGTCACGACATTTTCATTTGGGAACTCGACTTATCTCTTGAAGAATTCAATATTTATCCACTATAACACTTTTTTTTGCGCGTGTTTCGCGCGCATTTTCCCATCGATAACAAATAATTGTTTGGGGAAAAACTCAATTTCAAAATTTCTCAAAAATTCAATTCTTCAAATTCAAGTTTTTATTCTGGGTTTAATACTAACATAGATGAAAAAGTGGCTAACCCCCCCCCCCTGCTGTTATGATATTTAAGAAAATATCGTTCCAACAAATTTAATCTCATAATTGAACCTTTTGTTGACATGTTTCACTGAACTCCCTAATAGTGGAACAGTCTGGTGAGAGAAATGAGCCCACCGAGTCAACATCCATCTTAGCATGCTGAGGGGATTTCACGTTTCGCTTGAGACTGTCCTTAGCTCAACGCTATGATTCGGCATGTATTCCACATGATGCCACCTCTCGGCTGCAAAGGATATATTTCTGGAGGGACATAATCCTGTTCGAAAGTTGTTCCTGAAGCATCAAGTCACATGCCCGCTGCATTTAAACGAGCCAATGAAATTATCTGTATTTAAATATTTTGACCTGGGCATTTCAGACATGTCAGTCTCACTTGAGTGCAGAGGCACAAGACTGGGGGATTTTATGCGAGACAAAAACGAAGTTGTGCGAATCAGCTACTTTAGTTCTCACTCTAATGGAGCATGCTTATTTGTTTTTCTTAAGAAAAATCATATTACAAACGACCTTACCTATTTCAAAAAAATAAAATCGGCGACAGTTCACAGGAAAATGATATGCTTTTTATTTTGTGATAGGGGCATTTCGAGGCCCACCAAGAGATCATTTCAGTCGATGGCTTTCTGGAGGTGTGTCTTCGTTTTATGAATGTGATTGCGCCGTTGTCGGATCTCACTGGACCAATCGGATGTGACCAATTGGGAAATGCCCTAATATACTCGGATATCACCCATTACTGCATGGCTATGAGCAGAAGTTTCTACGTTTGATCGTGCCATGCGTTAGGATGATGATCAACATCATGAAGTGAGGACATTGGTCTTGGCAATGCAGAGCTAGAGGAAGGAGATAAATCTGTCAGTGTCGTCAACGTCTCCCGATCGAGGGAAGAAAAACGTGTGTTCAAATTCTACAATGCATGAAAAAAATGGAGAAACTAGTTGGAATACATGACAGTATGGTGATTTCAGAAAAATCAAAAAATTTCAGAAGGGGTGACAAGCTGAAGTACCAGGAAGACAAGTAAAAAATAGTTACTTCTGGACGGTAACTTTCAAAAACCTGAACGAATTCTTTGCAGATTTGGTATGTGGATAACGAGGATATCACTCGAGATTGCTTTCCATGCTGGGTACTGACTGTTAAGGTTCCAAGCCAAATCAGTAGTTTCAATGTCGGTGGACTTCAGACGCTCTGATTTTCATTAAAATTTTCTCTGAAGCATCAAATTAATTAATGGGATAAATTATCAAATTATTGTGCTTCGTACCTTTCATCCTGTTATGACTGTCAAAGGTAACTAAAGCATTACACATTTATAACACAACCTATACACATGATCAAATTTTGGGAAATAGTAAAAACTATGTATTTCTAAAGATCACAGTCAAACATCAAAACCATAAAATCACACAGATAACGGCAGTCTTTCGAAGTCCACGAGTCCTAGTTAATTTATTAGAGTGTTTATCATATGTCATACTCTTCTTGGCTGTTTGAAACTTGTTTCAAATCTTGTCTAAGTAACAAAATTTGTCTCATAAAAGTTGTTGATGTAGTATCTGGTACATCACACATATTTTGTAAGAAATTCGACCAAATTTATGTATACTGACAGACTGAGAGCAAAATTTCATGTACAGTACAGGGCAAAAATAACTTCAACACAATTTCTTGGGTGCAAATTGCAGCTGAATAAAGCTGCACTAATAGCTTACACATCGAGTGGAGAACATTACTGTGCTAAAGTTGCATTGAGGACAAGCGTGGTTGGGGAAAACCCTACCATGCATTTTTTAATACAATCAAGTGGCATGTAGACGTGCACCGATGCATTTGGTAAACATCGCAGCCTGTACCTATTATATACCAGTAGTAGTCGTACGAGTGTGATCACAAGTGTGAGTATTTTCAGCCAGATCAAAGTGCACATAATTTTGTAACCACAAAATTTAGCTCTTGTTTTGTTTTTTTCTAGTCTCGTTCAAGGTAGTTATTTCTGTCCTGTACGTACCAAATTGGGAGGTGAGGATGACTTTGGGTGCGAAGGTAGTCTCAGAGAAACTCCAAATCAATTCAAATTTTCAAAAAGAAATGCAGTATTTTCATTGGCTCAGGAAGAATATTTTAAAGACTTTCCAGCCAATCAGATTTTCCAACCCATCTGTGATGGTCCATTGACAGGAGGAGCTGACCGTGAATTGTAAATCAGCTTGTGACTTGGGCTGAGTTAAATTAGGTGGAATGATTTCACCCGCTGACATTCGGTATAAGAGTAGCAATGACTGCATAGGCTTCAGCATTTGCTTGTTTTCGGCAAACTTCATGACATCTACACATATCACATGTCGCTATATCTACACATATCACATGTCGCTATTTACCATATTTCACACCGTTTACATTTTAGAATTAAACTATCTCGTATTTTGAAACATCTCCCATTTCTTCATTAAAACTGATGTAAACTATCAAATAGTTTTTCAATTCTCAGATAATATAACAAATGTTTTAAGTACTCAATACAACACAAGCAAAAGTTTCACCATTCAATGTACAATTTTAGATACATTTCTATAAACCTTTCATGTTGCCATACTGTCTATGGTATTAATGGTGGTTTTCACTCAGGTTTTCATAATTGACACATCAATAAGGGCACATTCAGCATGAGAGTGATATTTTTTTTTTTTTTTTTTTTTACAAACGGGATCTACTGAAAATCCGGAGTGATTGAATTATTACAACAAAGAAAAAAAAACAAATAGAAAATTGTGGGTGATCGATTTCCGATAGGGTAATTATGTTATGTAGTTGAGGTGAGAACAGATAGTATTTGGCAAATTAGTAGAACTGAATGATAGGACTGACTGGGATGTCCAATATTTGAGATGGTTGTAGAACTGTGTTTAAATATTGGGGTTTTTTTCTTGTCATGTTTACAGGTCGGTCCTTTACCATGGTTGAGCCCGCATACAGACGAGGCTATAAAAGGATTTGTTATGAGAGGGAAGAAAAACCTTCTCCTCGTTCCCATTGCCTTCACCAGTGACCATATAGAAACACTGTTTGAACTAGATCTGGAATATGCACAGAACCTTGGGTCGGAGGTAATACATGTACTCCAATCACCTTCGGCCAGTTTTGGCCAAAGGAGTATTGTCAATGTCGGCATTGTTGGTCTGTCTGTTTGTCTGTCTGTCATCAATATTTACCAGGATATCCTTTACAAATCATATATATTTGTAGCTTTGATGGACCAGAAGCCTGTTTAGAATTTTATAAAATGTGTGTTACGTAATGGTTTTGAAATAATGAACTTTTCACATACACAAAATAATTCTTGCATTGGTGGAATGTAAGTTCATATAAATAATTAAAAATAAGCAGCCCAACACTTGCAGGGGAAGAGGGCTAAGGGCGATTGGGGAGCTTCTTGAAATTAGGGCAAGGGTTACTCGATAGGAATGGCATATGCTGGTAATGAGATACACTGTGCCCAGTTTAGTGTTCTGATCTGGATGGGGAGAAGTTCCAATTAGAATGTCATATGCCATTCCCTCCATGCCACTGGCTTTGGACCAGTGCGCATGTTCCTACGATATCTGGTGAATAAAGGTAATTCCTCTATAGTAATCAATTATTCCTACGGCTACCATCTGCAAATTGTCCGGTAGTCAGTCAGTGAGTCCATCCAAGACCTTTTGACCGCAAAATAAGGAGAACCGTTGACATTAGAATCTTGATTTTTTGCATGAAGGTGCATTAGGGGGACTGTTACCAGCAAGTGCTGAGCTGACCTACTTTTGATGAAATTTACTATGTTTGAACTATTGGATCATTTACTATGTTTGAACTATTGGATGATTTACTATGTTTGAACTATTGGATCATTTACTATGTTTGAACTATTGGATGATTTACTATGTTTGAACTATTGGATCAATTACTATGTTTGAACTATTGGATCATTTACTATGTTTGAACTATTGGATGATTTACTATGTTTGAACTATTGGATCATTTACTATGTTTGAACTATTGGATGATTTACTATGTTTGAACTATTGGATGATTTACTATGTTTGAACTATTGGATCATTTACTATGTTTGAACTATTGGATGATTTACTATGTTTGAACTATTGGATCAATTACTATGTTTGAACTATTGGATCATTTACTATGTTTGAACTATTGGATGATTTACTATGTTTGAACTATTGGATCAATTACTATGTTTGAACTTTTGGATCATTTACCATGTTTACTATGTTTACCACAACATCTAGTAGTAAACTGGAGTTGTTTTTTCTATTTCAGGTAGGAGCAAAGAATATCCGAAGAGCTGGTTCTCTCAATGACAGTCCAACTTTTATAGCTGTAAGTAGTCCTAATATGAATAGGGTATGTTATTCTGCACTGATACATGTATACTGATTTTGTTCAACAACTGAATGTTCCCTCGATAATATCTGCAACAACCGCAAAATCTTACACCTGAGTTTTAGATGAGAATTAACCAATGAGCGATGGTAACAACTGACATTTCTCCAGCAAATCATAAAGCGTGTTTGTACATGTACGTGTGTGAATATTCATTCGACCAAAATGGTAGTATAGTGATCTACTCAAGAAGGGCGGTTGTTCTCTCCGGGTACTCCCGACTTCCTCCACCATCCAAACTGACTGTCACCATATGAGTGAAACAACCTTGAGCATGACATCAAACCAAATCCACCCACCCCTCTATTCAAGAAATAAAGCACCCACTTTCAGATCCAGAATCCCAAACTCAGGGAAATGTTTATGCTCCAGTCAACCTGATCATCTTCATTCCCAGGATAATTTTGAAGATATTCTCTCACAACAGTGGAAAAAATATACCGAGTTTATGGCTTGAAATGGTGTTTGTCAGAGCTATGGTTCAAGTTAAAAATATCAAAGGATATGTGACGATTACAAACGAAAAATTCCTTTGTGTGTGATGGTAATAAAGCCTTTTTTTCCACTTTTTTCCATAAGAATTTTTGTGAAGTTTACATACTGAAATATCCCCTTCGAAGAAACTGAGATGTTCAGTTGAATAAAAATGAAGATATGATTGATCGAAATGTGCTCCCAGGATTATTTTGGTATTCTGGGGCATTTTCATGAAGGGTTCGGGCTGTAGCAAAAGTATGATACCTCAAACCTAAACCATTCGTGGTTCTTTCCAATAAACAAACTTCGCAATATATTGTGTGACAAAATTATTTTGGTTTGAGGTGTCATATAATTGCTATAAGAGAAAATCCTCACTGTAAATGCCTCCAAAATTCCAAATCAGACTGAGGAGCAAATTTTAATAAATCATATCTCCATTTTTATACAACGGAGCATTGCAATTTTTTTCGAGGCTGATATTTCGATATGTAAACTTCTAGAAAATTCTGATATGGCAGATTTTGGATTAAAAAAAAATTCAGCTTGATTACCATCACACACAAGGGAGTTATTCCCGTATTGTCGTCACATATCCTTTGCAGATATTGATGAAGGTCTGTTGCAAATTATTCTGCTCTGAAACACTGTTTTGTTCATAGCTCATGCCAATTAGGTTCCGTCTCAAGAGATGAACTCGGACTTGGATTGTTTCTAGGACCTCTCAATTGGGGGAACTTTTCCAGGGGGGAACATTTCTGTACCCCACATAGGGGAACATGTGTTGAATTAGAAGAGTCATGACCACTAAGTATTGACTACAGTACAAGGCAGAAAAAAAAACTTGATGCTAAACGCGAGTAGAACGCGAAGTAATCGAGACGGACTCGCGCTAGTTTATTGAAGCAGTCGCGACTATAAATTTCGGAACACGCGGTTTCGACTCGATTCTGTAAACGCGTCAGCGTGTAAAAGCGGCCGATGTCGCTGTCGACGCGATCGTCTCGGGTTTTAGCGCGATCCACAGGCATATTTCAAAAGGGATTACTTTATTGATCGCGTCAGATGGAGTCTTGTTGGCCGAACAAGCCAAGATTGACCACCACGTAAGAAATTCCCCTCACAGTAAAATGTTCGTCGAGTTAAAGCTCATTGATAGTCCACGCCATTCAATAACGGCAATATACGTTCAAATTTTATTAAGAATCATACCATAAACGTATAAGAAGTTTATTTTGTTGAAGACGTACCTTCATTGTGATGGAAATTGAGAAAATCAGCAAAGAATTTGCCGTTTTTTTGACCATTTTCAACGCCATCGAAATCTCCTTTCCCGCGGTAGAATGTGGGTGATATTGGCCTCATTTCAAAGACCATTTCCCCCACTTTTGACCTATGATGAGTGATTTAACAACTAACAAAGAAATAACGAATAATTTGATTGAATAGACATGTCCTCGTCATGAATATTCGTTCGATAAAACAAGGTCGACTGAGTTGGTTAATACCGCGAAGCTGATTAGTTGAGAATGAGGTCATCGTAGGAAAGTCTGTGAGACAATCGCAGCGATTGGCCGGCTGTCTGTCTGTATGTCGGTCTTCAGTGCCGAGTGAATTTATCGCATAAAAAATGGCTCCGTTGGAAACTTTAGCGAGCCGACTGTTGGATTTACAATGGAAATAAAGGGTTTCTTGGATTTATATGTCGGATTAAAACACAAAGAGATGATGTACTGGTATTTTAGCACGATAGTCCGCTTGAATTGGGCGAATCGTGGTGAGATTTTTTATGAAAATTATCGTTTGGCTGGGACATAGACGCAAGGTAAATTTTTGCCGAAATCAAAGTTTTGTTTTTTGTTTTATTTTCTCCCCTGGTCTGGTTTTATTTTAGACACAAAAGGGCAGATATTTTGAAGGACAGATTAATTAAAGTATGGGCTTTCTGAAAATATATATATATAGCGGAGTTTCAATCAAGCTACATGCAAATATATTGCTTCAAAAAAGACGGTCCATAACAAAATCCTCCTGCATGCATTTATCCGAGCATACTCGGCAAATAGCAAAGGGACTCGTTTATTTACAACACGCGACTTGTTCTGATCGCGTCATACAGTATCATTACAGTTACGGCAAACAGTCGACGCGTCTCAGTCGCGATTATGCTTTTGTTTTTGCGCGATTGAGGCGCATTTTCCGATCGAGATTAATAAATTATAGTCGCGAAAATGACTTTTTTAACTCGCGTTTATGATCAAGATATTTCTGCCTTGTACTGTATGTTGACTCAAATATGTTTCTAGGTATATCATGTGGTGAGATATATCTGGTTTACACACTGGTTCTATTGTCTCACTTGAGTTTTTCTTTTTTTCGGAATCGCCTGCCTTGGGATTCGCATGTCCTCGGGTGTTCCTGGTCAGATTATTAACCGGTTAGTAAGTTGGTTATCAACTTATCGAAACGTCGTCCTGAATAAACTAGAAGTTGTTATCCATAAGCAATAAACTAGAAGTTGTTATCCATAAGCAATTTGTTTATTTATCTACTTCCCAACTTCTAAATGCCACTTAAGGAAATCAGAACACCCATGTCTGTGCAAGTGGCTATTAAAACCGGCTTCATGAGAAACATAAGTTTATGCATTTACAATATCCAGTACATTTATCGATGGTATAACATTATAAAGCTATGAGGGAACTAGTGTAACATGAGCAAGTTCTGTGACTCTTGTTCCACTATGATCTATCTATCATATGCTTGCAAAACATTAATATACATGGCAGATACACAGGCCACTTCAATGATGAGATGAGTGATTTACATGTTAACGGTCCAGCTGTAGTTGTGAGTTGAAACAGGATTTGAATCCCATACCTGTGTCTTCTTCAGTTTTCATAGGAAGAATATCTTCAAATTTCCAGTACAGTATACAATTACAGTCTTTTGATGAGGTCAATATGTGTTTTTGTGGACCTGAGAACAATATTCACTGAGACCGAATTTTGTAAACCTGAGAAAACAGTATTCACTGAGACCGAATTTTGTGGACCTGAGAAAACAATATTTACTGAGGCCGAAGGCTGAGGTGAATATTGTTTTCTCAGGTCCACAAAAACACATATTGACTAATATCAATAAGACTATAATTGTTTTATTATATGACCCAGACGTCTCGTAACCTCCTCGTTAAGTTGGTGAAAGCAATTAAAATATAACACGGCATATGGAAGGCATTTAGCTTTGGTCTCCATGATCTCTAGCCTGCTTCAGACACAGTGTAAACCGATGGCCAATCCAACGGCTATTTTCATTGGCCGGTGAGTCAATATCACATTTATGGACCTGCTTTGGAGTCAATATGGAAAATTGTCGACAGCCATGTTACAGTGAATCGTCCAAGAAGTAAAACCACAGTTATATAATAATGGTATTTAATGCCCTGTGCAACATTATTATTAAAATAGACAGTTATGATGAAGAATTGGCAAGGCATAAAGTCATATATGTAACCTTATACGCCAAATTAAACTTGCTGTGCCAGGTCCAGGGACCTCACATTAGCAATTAAATTGATGTCATGTTAAATGAAGATGACATGGCAACTGAATTGTATCATGATCTCCGACTGCCATTTGATTGTTATGGGATAGAAGTGGGATAAAACGTCAGTACGTTTCTTGTCAGTTGTTTTCCAACATTAATGTACTCTCACAGTTGGAAGGACTTTACACATGCAAATCCCATTGCAAGGCGGATGAATCAAGAAAAAAAATTCCTTGTGTGAGACATAAGAGCCAGTGTGTAATTTAGTTAACACCTTCAAGGTCGGCTACCAAGCCGAATGAAAGTGAGACATAGAGCCAGTGTGTAAGTTAGTTAACACCTTCAAGGTTGGCGACCAAGCCAAATGATCACTCAGCCGTTTGTTGAGCATCGAGTGTTCATTTGGCTTGAACACCTCACTCTCAGGTGATTTTTATGTATCGAACACTCCACTTTTGTCATTCACAACTACAATGATGAATTGATATGCATAATATACACAACTGCATACATTCCCTGTTTTATCATCTTTTTTTTCTCTGACAGGCACTAGCTGATATTGTCAAGTCACATCTCCTCTCCTACAAAGTCAGTTCAACCCAGTTGCCACTTCGGTGTCCCATGTGTGTCAATAAAGTTTGTGGAATGGCCAAGGATTATTTTGCCGACCAGCAGGAGTTATTAGATAATCTCAAAGATAGAAATTCCTCGCCCCATGTAATCAAGTCCAAAACATGAACTTAACCAGTGCAATATAACATGTTGGAACCTGAATGATTGAATATTCATTTCTTTAAGCTGATTTAATTTTGTATTTATCATACAAGTGCATTTACAAATTGTTTGTTTTCTACAGTGTTTTTTTTTTTTCAACACAAACTCAAATTTGTCCAGACAGAGTCTAGGTAAACCAAGATGGTAAATTAGGGGAATACCATCCAGATGTAACACTATGAAAACTTTGTACGAAATGTTCGCCGATATTCTACGAGATCCCATAATAAGCCAATCATGACCATTCTACCTTCCTCTCTGACAATGATTGACGTTTACTTCACGGAGATAATTAACATCTTCGCACGGCACAGCCTTTTGATATTTTCTACCCCTGACAAAGCCAGACTTTTCGGCGGGAGTGTACTCTTTGATCTTTACGGTTTTCCACGCACACTGTCTGGAAAATTAAAGATGCCTTATTTGGATACTGTTTCAGGATAATGTTTATATATTGGACCACGTGCTACATGTACTGTGTGTAATTACTGTGGGCGTGATTTTGAAATTGTTTCAACAATTAGCTATCCACCTGATTGGCTAACAATAGTAGTTCCAAATTGGCATGGGATTTGCTGAATTTAGATATAATATTCAGTGATATTATATCTGAGTTTACTGAGATTAGGTTCTTACAGTCCTGGAAAGTCCTGGAATTTGATAATTGATTTTCCTGGCCTGAAAAGTCATGCAATTGTGTGTCTGCTCATGAAATTTGTTGAAGATGGCGGTTCATACATTTGGTAAATTCTGGCTTGATTGTTTGGATTAACAGATTTTTCGTTTTCTCTATCTTTTTAGGGAGCTTCTTGTTCCATGATAGGAATGGCATAAGCCAGTTACCCAAATGAGATACACCATGCCAACTTTGGTGTTCTAATCTGGATGGGTAGGAGTTCCAATTAAAATGGCGTATGCCATTCCCTTCATGCCGTTGCATGGTATGGCTCCTTTGTCTGCCGAGTTCCAAAAGGTATGCCATGGAGTTTCTAGGAGTTCCAACTCGGCGCACCATGCCACTTTGTTTGGAATGCCCAATGCCAGCTCCTAGCAGTTCCCAATTTCAAGAAGCGCCCTTATTAATTATATTCACTTTCTCTACCTCTTTTTAAATCCTGACTTCTGATGTCAGCTCTGACATTCCTCAGTAGTATATCCCCCCCCCCCCCCCAAAAACAATTACGATATATATGTCTGTGAATAGGTTATGGAAAAGTCCTGAAATTTATCCATAAAATTTCACAGGAAGTTGTGATATTTCAGTTCTCTGAATGTGTAAGAAGCCTGCCAGGCTGCAAATTGAGGACTCTGTTTTATGTAGATGTAGAATCTTAACGTTGGTAATGGTTCAATAAGTATCTTTAGGATGGAAATCTTGGAATATATTTTGTTATGTTTGGAGAATATAAATTTATTGTGATGTAGAATGTTTTTTGAGATTTAGGATGAAATTATAAAGCGATGTCAGATAGTTTTATCCAGGATTAATTCAGTGACTCTATCATGTCTATAGGACATGTATAAGATATTGCTTTGATCAATATTCTGGTAACCATCTATTCCAATCTTATTAGTCGTATATGAAACAACCAGGGGGTAATTGCAAAAACAGTGCTTAAGCCTAAGTCTGTGCGTAAGTCATACTTAGCGTGAGCGTTGCTACGCCAACCCATGTCACAAAGCGTTTTAAGTTAAGCAAAGCCGTTATTGGTTAACTTTATGTCTGCCAGGGAGTAGGCCTATGCTTTAGCGCGAGCACAACTTCTCTTGCTCGTCCCCAGTTCTGTAGTAAATTAATCTAATGACGTAGTTGTATAATTCTATGTACCTTATTATATATGCGATACTTTTGGAGTCAGAAAATGGTCGTTTTTTTTACTTTTTCTCTCCCTAGCATACGATCGCTCAAAGACGTGTGTGCAGCATTTCGCACCTTCTTCTACAAAAGAGCGCACACTTGCATTACGATCCTTAGCTCCAAACGCAGATTACTCGGACATGTAATTATCTAGGTAAAATATTTGCAAAGTCCACTGTTGGCTATAATCATGGCACATTGGTCGAATAATTAAACATAAATTCCAAGTGATATTTATTGCGGAGGCGAAAATCTGGAACTTACTCATTGCGTAAATTGGGATGTAATTACGTTTGCCTTGCGTCAGTTCTTGAAATGCGTGTAGAGCCGGCCGTAGTGTGGGCGTAACGCAGGTGTAAGTCCTTACATGTACGTTGATCGTAACTTAAGCAAGTTTCATGCAACAATCCCCAGATGATCAACTTGCAGAAGTTATCAACAATTATAACATAGTCAATTTTCCTACGAAGTAGGCTACCATTTGCAAATTGTCCGGTTATGAGTGAGTGATTCCATTCGAAACCTTTCGTCGGCAAAATAAGGAGAACCGTTTGGCATGAACATGCATTAGGGCATTGTTAACAGCAAGTTCTGAGCTGACCGAATTCTGATGAAAATTTGATTTATAATTATTTTTTATTATTTATTGATGGCTCAGCGAGTACACTGTCATGCCATCCGGGACCCTTGGCTGTATGTTTCACTGTGACTTTTGAAGGTTCGCTGATACTGCATATCCCGTTGGACACACCGGTTCTCGTAAAATCACTGAAGTTAAGCGACTTTGAGCCCGGTCAAGACTTGGATGGGTGACCTCGTGCTGTACTGCTGGGCTGATCATTGTCCAAGGTAATAGGAACTGAAGGTGATAATACATAGTTGTTACACTAATGACTCACCAGCTATGACATCTGAGAAAGTTAATAGTACCCACTGTCAATTAGCGACTGCTATATAAACTCTCTCACGGTGGCACATAGGGCCCCCAAGTCATCTCTCGAGTACACAATTAAATCCTATCAAACCCTACTTCGTAGGTCCTGTGATGTTAGTCACACTGCTGTGTATGAACTACAATCACATAGCTATAACTCTGAGAAGATATTAGTTATGGTGCCCATTTGACCACAAAATGTTTGTTGAAGGAAATCTCACAAACGGTTTAATAGGGGGAAGAAAACATCTTCTAATGTGTACATGACAAGGTTACATTTAACTTCAGAAGATTGGATTTGACCATAAAAGTTTGTCACATCAACATTCCATCAGTCATGTCAGTATATAGAGTACCTTATATAACTTGATAAGGGTATATGTGTCATTTTGCACAGTCATGATGGCAAACAAAACATGAGTGTTGCCTCAAACTGAAGTAATACCGCCTTAATCAACTCAATGTCTTGGTTTGCCAGGAAAACACACATGTATTTGAGAGAAGAATCTGAGATGCCATGATATAAGTTGATATGTAATACCTGTATATAGGTTATAATCTCATGCTTATGTGAGTTTTATGATTGTTTTATGGAAGATTTTGATATAATTGTTGCGGTTATAATTTATAACTACTGTTTGTTGGTCCCCTGACTGTTAAATAACTGTTGTATGTGTTGTTGTTTTTATGTCGCTGCAGACCTCTCAAGTTGTACTTTTGCCAAGGCATGATTTGCCATGATTTGAGTATATCAGCCACAGGTATACGAGCCCCCAAAAATAAGAATTTGTTGTCGTCATCTCGTTCAATTTTTCGCATTTTTGTTTCATATGACAGCCTACCAAAACATTTCACCCTTCACGGAGGCTATAAATGGATACTTTACAACCAAGTCTAGGAAAATTTCATAATTACGGAAGGATTTTGAACGATTATTTGTTATTTGAGAAATAATTTCATGAATTTGCCAAGATGCTTGAGATTTTGATACAGCTGCGTGAGAGCGCGAGACAGATGCGTGAGGGTTGATAGGTCTGTCGCTGTCAGTACTGGCCCAGATCTGATTCTATAACCTGTATATGACCGAACCCTGACCTTTAATTGTAAAGGTTATATCAAATGGTTAAAAAATCTGCCAAATTTTCAACGGAGAATAGTGGATGACGTTTTTTTGCATTTCTAAGCAATCAAAATCTGATAGCAGCAGTAAATGTGAAAAATATGACGATATCATCATGTTGACCTTTGACCTCCTGATACGATGTTATAGCCTGATTACAATTTCAGTCGACTGTCCAACCAGAGGGACAGTACAATAATTTATTTAATGGTCTGTGGTTCAACACAGAGCCGGCTGTGACATCAAACAGCACCGTAATGTCAGCAATGTCAGAACTGCACACATCTGGATGAATCTTTCAAAAGAGCCTGCAGTCCAGGTCATACCTAAAACTTGAAAAAATGGAACTTATTGCTTCCTCGCTTACGCTCAGCATTAAGAGGATAGAACAAGGACTGGTTCGCTCGGTGTCAGTATAATGTGACTGAGTGGGGTGTCATATCTGCCTATGGCATGATATTTCGGTGGGACAGCTATAAAATGGCAGCATTAGATCTACTCTGTTACAAGTAGGAACCCCCACCCCTCCCTTCGCTTCCCCGTCGTGATATAGCTGGAAAAATGTTGAAAGTGACATTAAACCCTATTCACTCACTCACTCAAAACAGCCTGCCACATCAAAGGCTATAACAATTGGAATGCCATACTGTCACAATGTATCTAACATCAGTCAATGCAGTCATAATCAAGATTTGAGGTCATCCTTCAGAGATTTCAATTAAGAAATAATGTTTTCATAGGCGTGCTCAATGGTTATTTTACACACGGTTAGTGTGGGAAAGTTGATATTTTAGGGCGCGTGCTAGCATGCCTATGAGAACATTATTTCTATCCTATTGCGCTACCCAAATTGATTATCAACAAAGATTATAATGAAAATGAAAAGAAACATATTTTAAACATTGACAACCTTCCTCCCCTTTCTTGAGAAAAAAGTTTATATGGTCTCTTAAATGGGGAGTGATATCAGCTGTTTGGAAATTACTTGGATTTGGTGTATTTGTGTGTCGCTTTGTAATCAATTTCACAATGTAAACAGCAGTTAAACTCCAGAAAGAACCTTTATCTTGTAAATTTTTTTTGTTTTGTTCGATTGTTAGTGTTATGAAAGCAGGTCCCCTTTCCTCATCCGACTTGTGAAATGGGATCTCCAATGAATGCACTTGCACTTGACAGGTTTTGATTTCACATAACGGTGCTAAAACATGTGATAAATGCATGGTTACTTCGATGTTATGGACACAAATGTTACAGAATACATGTTTTACCACATCTGCCCTATATCTGTGTGTTTTATGACGTTGTTGTTGCGACCGCTAAATGAACTCCATATTTTTCAGTGTAATGTACATTGTAGTGTGTGGGCATTTAGACATGTTTGGTTTAGCCTCAAAAAGATTATCTGAGAGATGGGTCTAAGGAAACTTCCGCTCTCTAAAATGGAGGTACAAAAGTTTGTTTTTGCTCAATAAATCCGTTCACATAATGAAAGCAAAATTCTCTTGAGGCGCACAGAAACATATATATCCGCATCAAATGGTAGTAAAAAAAAAGAAATTTCCATCTATCTAACTTCAATAATAATAGGCCAAACACCTGTCACACTGTTTAACAGTATTGACTGGTTCTTCAAATGGCAAATTAATTCTAGGACATGTAACAAGAGATAAATTAATTGGCCTGAAGTTTTGAAGCATTGGTTGAGAAGGAATCCAAAGTTATTAAGCGAAAACGACTTTTTTACCTCCAGTTTAGAGAGTGGGATCGCCCTGACCTGGTAAGAGTATTAGTGTGAATGCATAGACATACCGTCGTGACCTTAGGGCATTAATCTAGTGTGCAAGACTGACATATACTGAACTGGTGATGGACATATCTTCTTGTGTCCAACACTTCTGTATAAGAAATGAATTTTTAAAATTTTCAATCTTTTATACGAACTCACTCAGTAGAGATGAAATTGTACAGATGTTAGAGATCAAGGCGAGATTAAATCACATAGTAAGTTACTGTAATAATTTTGAATTATGATTGCTTTACAGTCACCAGTCAGGGGATACACATGACCTGTACCTTCAACTGATTTGATCAGTATTTCAAGTTTTTTAGTATATAGTTTGGATTTTTTTATTGATGTGTATGATAATTATGCCATTTCCCTTTGCAAGAATTGAACAGAATGAGATATATTTCTCTGAACTTTAGGTGCAAGTGAATAAGTGTTTAGAAACAATTTTCCAAATTTAGTTTCATGTACTAGCAAACAAATTTAGAAAAATGTTCAACTGTATATATGGTTAAAAGTTAATTACTTATGCCAGTAGTTGTATGATAACCTTTATTTTTTACCCCTTTGGTAAATTTTGCCCGAAGGATGTTGATGTCACCAGCTAAGTCTGTCTGTCCGTCTTAATGGTGGACACAATATCTCCCATAAGTATTATAGCCAGGCATTGTAAATTCATACCACATATGCATATGGTGAAGGGACAGAAGCCTATTGAAAATGACCGACTGTGGCCTTACCTATTTTATCAAGGTCAAATTCCAGTATTTGCTATATTTTTTGAAGGATTAAAGCTATGGTCTTCAAATTCATATTACTAGACTAGAAGCCTAGCTACCCTCATTAACTGACCTTGACATAATTTTTCTAGGTCATATACAGTTTATTATGATGTAACCTGAAGAAATTTAGCTAAGCTTTCCAAATTAATACTGTGTATACATCTGGCAATGGTCCAGCCATAAACTGAAGATGACATCCTTATTTTATCCAGGTCCGATTCGATTTAGTAGAATATTTCATGAGGATTATATCATGTATGTCTGGACCTGGAGACTATTGAATATCACTGACCTTGACCTATTTTTTACGGGGCTATGTAGGCCCGTAGGGACTAATGGTCCTGTATTGTAGTCATGAAAAATTTGAGCAAATTTGGTATGGTTGCCAGGGTGACTGGTTGTTTATTTAACTGCTTTGAGAGGAAGAGCAGAAGAAAAAAGTCCTCAAGTTATTCAGCTACTGCAGATAGTTTGGTCAACTATTTTGGCTAGATTTTGTTTCACCTGGTCTATATTAGTGAAGTTAAATATTTTCTGCTATTCTTATATATGTTCATATGTCATTTTCACAGAGATTTCCTGCTTTAGAGCATGAATACAAAATGGATACTATTCAGAGGTTGACTTAGAGTGTTTTGCTGAAAGCATGTCATGAATTGCTGGTTGATAAAAACGTTATTAGAACACTTAACATATACAGAAGAAAATAGTTCAAGGCAGACTTATCATATGTTTGCCATGTTGGCAAGAAATTCTAATTTTCTAGGCTTCCATTCTTGCAGAAATTGTATACACGGGATGTAAATTGAAAGGCTGACAAACAAACATCCCCTCCACCAGACCCTCTATACTATTTAGAACTTATCAACATGCATGACACATGCATGTCCTAGGTCAATGGCTTGATTCACTTCGCTGATAGGGTCAATTGATAGGGTCAAAGTCCAAGTCATTATGTTTAGCTAGCAGTAAGCTACATATACAAGTCTGCATACAACCATTGTACTTCCAGGGGTATGCTGGCAGGTGGAGGTACATGTCAATAATATGATTCCATGAGAGGATAGATCCAGTCCATCTAATCATGAGGATTTTACATTGTATCTCAATATTCATCTTTTGTCATTTACTGGATATGCTTTCTGTAACCTGAAAAAAGTTAAACTATTTTACAAATATTGGTAACATGCATTGATAACATTATTTATCATTTTATCAGGTTGGTTTCATAATAAATGTCTGTCTCATCAGTCACAAGTTATTTTTTTAAATATATATATGTGTCCACACACTAATGCACTATAGATCTTTATTGAGAGAAATATGTGAGACCACAAATTGTATGGCTCTTCGCCATGGAACTGAACATCAAAGAGTTAGTGGAATTATTCCAACAGCCTATTTTACATTTAAATAGCCCCGTTTCAGTGCCTAAGGCTCTAGTTGAAGGTCAAATTCTGTATGTTAAGTCTAAGATCATCGAGTTCATGTTCCATATGCAATTATGTTGGCAAAAATATACAAATATATGATCATTTTTCAATTCATTCTCGAAGCCGGAAATGAAACATTGTTGCATACCATCATCACAGGGAAATATAATTCAGTCTAATTATGTCTGCTGCCTAGGTAATATTTTGCCCTGAAGTGCCGTCCTGACTGAATAACTTGACTATAATGTATACTGATATGAGGTAGTTGGTTTCTAGTAGAAATTAAGGAACACTGAATTTCACTGCTATAAGATCGTAAAATGCTCCATGAAACCAAGATCTGTTTGAGCATTTCCAGAAAAAGGAGATGCAGTGACTTGGGTTGGCCTAGTTTTCAAGGTCAAAATTGAACACCTGTACCAGAAACTTCAGCCTAGTATTTTCCGCATCTTATACTCGAAAATATGAATTTTTTGTTATACCCGAAAATTTGTAGTCCCATTAGGTATCTTCCTGTTCAATCTTGTTATATATCTGCAGATAGCAATATTATACATGATTGTATTGGGACTAGTTAATATTCTGGAGATTGTCCCACTTTTGAAATAAGGCTGAATATACTGTTATGGGTTAAATATATACCATAAACTGGGGTGTATTTGGACAGATTTTAAGGTTTTTCTCATCCACACATTTCTTTTTTATACAGGATGTACCATCTGGCACATATTTTTAATGACGTTCCACGTATAACCTTTTAAAATTTAGTCCATATTGGATAAGTATTATTGAAGCTAATCAAGTCGAAAAATCGTCTGATTTCATCCAAGGTGTTGGGGTCAATTCGAGCAAGCACCAATTATGAGACTTCGGGCAAAAACATGCCTTATGTGGGGCTTGTTTGCTACCTAAGTCTTAAACCTGCTTTAATTAATGCCATTAATCCCTTATTAATTGCACAATCAAACGTAGAAAACGGAAGTTTAAAAGAAAAAGTTAACTCCCCTAGGAGAAGAGTTGTCCGCCCCTAGGAGAGCTCTCCACTCAAATCCAGCGTGGTCACTATATAGGCGACTGCAGCCTCATTTCTCATCCTCTTTCTCTTGTTTGCTCGAGCAGTGCACATCTAGGGAAGTATTCAGAGGCAATCTTACAACATTGGTTGTTGTTGTCTCGCTGGTGTAATATCCTTTATCAAGTATTGTTTTGTTATTCTTTCGGAACTTACTTACTGTATTATTATGTCTGAAGTTCCGACTGGTATTCCTTGCCGTACGTGCGGGAGAAATTTATCCCCTTTAGACGCCCACTCGGCTTATTTTTCTTGTAAAAATTTATGGTACCGGGCGTTCCACGTGCGCGGAATGTGTATTATGGAATCCGACGGCTTGGAAGATTTATGCCCAAGTCCGTCGTGTTTTTCTGTTACATGCTTGTGATGACTCGTCTATGTCGGAGATCGACAGACGGGCCTTAGAAATTTTCTTTGGTCAATGTTATGTAGTGTAATGAGATCTTGACCAAGCTGGTCAAGACCCAGAGGCTCCCGTGTCAGTTTGTAAACCATCAAGCGGTACCCTCCTACACGATGATAATTCCAGGTTGCTAGTCAGTTTGACCCGGTTCGGAGTCTCTTTGTCTAGGGTCGATCCAAAACCCGTTTCTTTGTTACGCTCAACAAAGACCAGGCGGTTGCCTGGCCATTCTGTTGTCTCCGACAAACAAAAGAATTCTTTGCCTCAGGTTCCAATATCTTTCAGTCACCACATGTTTCTTCTGGAAGGAAGAAAACAAATTAACTGTAAATCTACATAGTTTATTTACGTCGCTAAATATTGGTGTTGGCGGAGATTTTAAATTCCCTTGAAATGATCGTCTAACGATGTTTTTCTAGAAGTCATTATGGAATTCTCATGTGTAACTAATGACACAGCTCCCCGGGAAATACGGCGCCCAACATTCTGTTTTGTTCGGTCGGTATGTGAGCCCATTGTGTTGTACTCTAAACGAACAGGTTTGTGTTTCGTCATGATTTTATCCATTAAATTGTTGTATAAATCTTTACCAAGAATGTGAGTACGACCCTTGTGTGACGCGGGAGGTTCGTCTTTCTCCGCCGGGGAAATACGATTCTTTATCAGCCGTCCGTCATTGTCCATGTTGTTGTTGTTTCGGACTTTGGTAGTTCGTTACTTCATGCATTCAATTTTTTGGTCCTACCAAGAAGGTAATCTCTTGTTATATCAACTATTATTATGTAATTGTGATATCCTGTCTTCAAGAGAGAACTTATGGGGTTTTATTCTGCCCCTCATGTTTATGTGTTTGTTGTTTTTGTGTACGTAACCACAACTCAACTCGATTAAACGATGCTATAATAATAACGTAATGGATGTTACGGGACTTCAATGCTACCACTGTTTGTTGCATTTTAATGAGCGTCTTTGCTGATCTCTTTGTGATTAGGTCGATCTACAAAGCGATCTCCTGTTGGTTATCGTGAGTATGCAATCCGATTACCCACTGTTTATTATGAAACTGTGTTATGCCTTGGTATACAACTTTGTTTTATACATGCCATTTGTTCCAAACTGGTTCCATCTGTATACTGTATTTCGCGTATAATTCAGATGGAGTTATGCACTAATTTTAATTTCTTCACTATGAGAAAATTTAAAATTATATGCTTTGGTATACAAATTTGTTTTATACATGTGATTGTTTCTCACCAAACTGGTTCCATCTGTATACTGTATTTCGCGTATAATTCAGATGGAGTTATGCACTAATTTTATTTTCTTCACTATGGGAAAATTTAAAATTATATGCTTTGGTATACAAATTTGTTTTATTCATATGTTTGTTTCTCACCAAACTGGTTCCATCTGTATACTGTATTTCGCGTATAATTCAGATGGAGTTATGCACTAATTTTAATTTCTTCACTATGAGAAAATTTAAAATTTTATGCTTTGGTATACAAATTTGTTTTATACATGTGATTGTTTCTCACCAAACTGGTTCCATCTGTATACTGTATTTCGCGTATAATTCAGATGGAGTTATGCACTAATTTTAATTTCTTCACTATGAGAAAATTTAAAATTATATGCCTTGGTATACAAATTTGTTTTATACATGTAATTTGTTGGTTCTCACCAAACTGGTTCCATCTGTATACTGTATTTCGCGTATAATTCAGATGGAGTTATGCTCTAATTTTAATTTCTTCACTATGAGAAAATTTAAAATTACTAGCGTGGTGGGATTGTTTGTTGACCGGCCAAGGATCAAGTCTATTGACTCGTAAGTCGTGAAGTCTTCTATGGTTCCAAGTATCTGGGACGAGTATATTCGTCCCAGCAAGTATGTATTACGGTACAGTTTACTAGAGCATCAAACTGCTTTTTAGTATGGTTATTGCTGTTCTTCCTCTTCTCGACAAATTGTTCGTGTTAGGCCTTTTCAAATTGTAAATTTTTGAATAACCTCACTTTCCGGCCGGCGAGAGACTTTAAATGTTTTTCCTCTCTTCGGGAAATTAAAATTCTTTAAGGAGCTTTTTGATTCCTGCAAAATCTTTGTTCTGAATGATGGTCTGACTATTTGGTTATTGATAGTAACATTACTGTAAATGTTTAACATTCTCTCCATATAAACTCCAGTACTGGATTTCATGTACAGGAGACAAATTACATCGGAGAGGTCATACGGTAACCAGGTTCATTGACACATTTCTCATGTTCACTGACACAAAGATCCATAATCTCATTTATCACATTGAGTTTACATTTGGTGATTAACGCTATAGACATTTAATATGTTCATCTCTACTGCGTTTAAAGAGAAGGAAAATTTATTACAATCGACTTCGGGGTTACTGTTTGCAACGCCCTTCTGTTATGTCGTGTACTTTTATAAGTTTGTATCCTGCTCCGTTATGAGCATGTATATTCATTAAGTTGTTGTGAATGAGGAAATCATTACGTTGTTTATCATATACAACGTTTTTTTCTCGCAATTTTCACATTACGCTTTCCTGTTACACCTTGACGATATGTTCATTATGCCGTCATGTGTCTCTCCTACACCTGTGCGTCGTTCCTTTTCATCGGTTAGACGTTTCCAGTACGCCATAACGCCGTTTGTTACGTCATTTCTTCATTTGCGAGATGCATATGTTATATCCATTCGTTTGGCGTCAATCTTCCACTGGTATCAATTCCTCTCGGGTTTTTCACATTGTGATTTACTTAGCTTCGTCGTTACTCTATGAAGAGAGTTCTGTTCAGACCTTGTTGTTTCCAGTCTGGGTTCAGAATATCAAAATTGTATTCGAATCAACAGTATTTGGTTAAATACTGTTATATGGTATAGGTCTGTGGATTATGGACGTGAATATTCTCTGAGGACGACGGCGGGATTGTGTATGGCGGACTAGTCACCTTTAATAGAATTCAGCACAGTGTTGTTTTAACACAGATTCATGTTGTCTTTACACACAAACATTATGTTGAGATCCTTTTACCTTAGGATTGTGCTTAAGCTACACAATGTTTTTCATGGTGTACTTGAGGGACAGTTTTTCCGACTTTCTCCTTCAAGTACTTTATTCCTGTATAGACCGTTACACCAATGGTTAGACTTGACATTATAATTCTGTCATCAACCTTAGCGTTGTTTATTGTATGTCGGACCTTACTCACTGTGTTCGTCTTTCGGGTTCGGTCTCTACAGCGGATTATTTGTCCTGGTGCCGAGGTCGTTATACCATTCCCGACTCTATTTCCCTCGTAATTGACTTCCTCCTTCACCAGTATAGGAAGTCTCATTTTAGCACCAGGGTAGGAATATCTCGGCGCTTATTCGCGCCTTCGCATTACAGTCGCGTTGTACTCGCCAACTGTTACCGAAATGGGTATCGGTGTGGTTTCTGTGTGCTCTGGTTATATCACCTTTTGAACCCTCAGAGTCCGCGTCTATAGAGTGGTGTCTTATAAGACGGCCTTTGGGGCGGCGTTTACTTTGGCGTCCAGAGTGTCTGAACTTCATGCTCTTGAAAGATCTATGTCTTGGTCAGCGGATTGGTCTTGCAATATCACGCTGGGCTCTGTATCCAGCGATCCGAGTTCTAATCTGACTCGAAACATAATGTTTCCTTTTTCGGCCCATTCCTGAATCAACGTTCGTACTCCATTCCTGTGTGGTCAGATTTTGTACATACCCTCGAGGACAATCTTCTGTTATGTCCTGTTCGAACCATCCGTCACTATCTTACTCGGTCCGGTTCCGTGCGCGGTTCTCGGCTACGGTTATCATGTCCCTTCGCCTGTCACCAAGGCTTGATATTTAAATAAGCCGTGTAGTTGTTAAAGACCATAAAATAGTCTTACCAATGGGCAGAAGGTAGATATTCCATTGACGCCCCCACTACTGTCTTTTGCTTCTTCTATGTGGCCATCACTACACATGGCCTTTATGGAAGAA
Organism: Hanleya hanleyi; assembly: GCA_036873755.1. Lineage (NCBI taxonomy): Eukaryota > Metazoa > Mollusca > Polyplacophora > Lepidopleurida > Hanleyidae > Hanleya > Hanleya hanleyi. Next base: position 6,219 of record JAVTVY010054817.1, on the reverse strand, counting down.
CTCGTCCCTCCATGACATTGTCCAGCCTTGTCTGGACAGCAAACTCCACGTTCACAAATTTCTATCTGTATGATATGTCAATGCAGTCAGATAGGGTGACCACGCTTGGGCCACTGAGGGCTACCCAGCACGTGGTTGGTTTCTTTCAAGGAAAGAGGAGGGAGCGGAATTTGTCACCGTTGCAGCAAGACACCCATCTTGCTTTTCATCATGATCGTCTTTGAAAGAAGGAGTAAGTCGGATAGACGACCATGGACTCTCTAATCATCAATCTAAGATGTCTGACGCTTTGAGAATTTTATCTGTTCCTTAACTACGGTTTTGGCTTGTGTCTTTCAGCTTGAACTGACTACCTTCTGGATGATCTCAGCTGTGTCTCCTACGCTCAACTCACAGGACAAGTTGGACGTAAGGCGTGGGTGGACTGAGTATGGCGTGGCTTGACGCCCTTTAAGACCAAGAAGACCTAACACCCGAGTGGTAGAGGACCCTGATTTCTTGGTACAGTTTGACATATCACACCACGAGCACAGCTACATGGATGGAGGCACTCAAGAATAAGTATATTTGTATCATATTCATGTTTTGCCCTTTTCGTTTCTTATCTGTGTCTTCCCAGCTACTTGGGGAGGACACTCAGAAGATAGGTTAGATTAGTATCTTCCATTACTACTCCATTATTACCCGCGGCCTTGCCGGCCAGGTTTCTTTTGTTGAGATTTATGAATGAGCCTGCCCCTCCTTGACATTGTCCAGCCTTTGAGTCTGGACGGTGAACTCCACGTTCACCATTTTCGATCTGAGAGATATGTCAGTCCAGTCAGAAGGGATATCCACGCTTGGGCCGTTAATAGCGGCCCAGCACGTGGTCAACTAAATTCCAAAAATAGGGGGGGGGCGGCAGTTTGAATCATCACAGCAAATCTGCAAATTGCTGTATCATCTCATTCATACTATTGGTCCACAATTGATTGATCTCATATTGAAGGAAGAAATAAGTCAGATGGACGACCTTGGATCCTCTAAAGAGATGTCAGACACTGTATCATCACCCTAAGATGTATGTATCCATGGTGAGTGTGATCTTTGCCTTAACAGCGGTTTTGATTGTGTCCTTCAGGTTGAATCTGACGTCCTTCTCAATGATCTCAGCGCCGTCTTTGCACTCAACTCCCTAAAATGATGGTTGGATGGAAGACGATTGTGGACTGAGAGTGGTGTGACTTGGCGATCACTAGGCCCGGAACAGACCCTGCCTCGACCGGTCTTAGGAACAGCCAAGATAAATAAGCCATACCAAGTAGACTGTATATCCCAGGGTTGAGGTCCTCTCTTGGTATAAACGGCTTCCCGAGAAGTACCTATACACTGCGTTGCAGTACTCTCTCGGGGGGAAATTAATAATTTCCACACCACAAACACAGCTACATGGCTGTGAACAATCAAAGATAAGTACATCAGTATCTTATTCACATGTTTAACCTTTTTATATTGATAATCAAGGTTTCATTTGCTGATTATGGATTGTTCATGCTATGCCCATGTTTTCTGTGTTATTCCAGCGGTCACTTAGCCTACTTTGATATACTACAAGACCGAGGTTCCCACCTCCGTATGTTGGTACTGTGGCATTAATTAAAGCAGGTTTAAGACTTAGGTAGCAAACATCAAACATTTATAGACAATGTTTCTGTTTGTAACTAAGTCAAACCTGCTTTAATTTAATGTGCCCACCCTTCCGTCCCCTCGTACCGCGGCCTTGTTTCATTACTGGTCTCGGTCTGAGAAAGAGGATGAGAAATGAGGCTGCAGTCGCCTATATAGTGACCACGCTGGATTTGAGTGGAGAGCTCTCCTAGGGGCGGACAACTCTTCTCCTAGGGGAGTTAACTTTTTCTTTTAAACTTCCGTTTTCTACGTTTGATTGTGCAATTAATAAGGGATTAATGGCATTAATTAAAGCAGGTTTGACTTAGTTACAAACAGAAACATTGTCTATAAATGTTTGATATTCGGAGACCTGGGTGCGAAATAAAACCAGTAGTTCCATTTTTGACTCGTTTCCGAAGATTCCATGACCTAGGAGTAAATTCGAAAAATGGACCAAAGGGAGATAACTCTTGGTATAATGAAATGTTAAAATTGGCTTTAATTTTTCATGTGGCTTCACGATGTCGTAAATTTGTGGGGTTTTTTAGCACAACCATCTGATATCGACTTTCCCAGGTGACATTGGAACAGATGTGGAAATATCTTTATCGGTTCTTTTCAGCGTGTCCGACGTCGCCCATTTGCTCGGAAACAATCCAGCCTAAAGGTACAAACAAGCATATTTTTCCGAGCTTTATTTTATTTTTTGGCTCCATTATCTCGCCAATTATTATGTGTTTCGGAAAATGTCTTTTGAATACACTTTGAGCTTTAAACTTGCGTGACCAGTAGAAGTTTTGCGAAAATTGAAATAAACGGAAAAAATGTACTGAGTTGTACGCTAAACCCCCAGACAAAAAACCTCTGGTGGTTAAGATGGTCATTTCGCTGTCGTTCGATGACCTTCCTGTGAGAGAAGAAAAAAAAACAAGGTCTGTTTAATAATGTTAAAAATGAACTTTTGGACTTTTCTTGATCTTTTGTTCGAATACACCCCAGTTTATGGTATGCATTGAAAGCTGCTGTGTGTATCATGCCCCAGTCAACAATATTTTGTATGCAATAAAAATTTGATATTTTCAAGAAAAAGCCTTCAGTTGTGTATCAGCTAGGTTAGGGTCAACCATCACAGTTTGGTATATCAATATCACCACCGTATGCAGCTATACTGTGAAATTGTATGCCTTCTTGGCTCGTTTGCCTGTACGAATTTTAGCGGATTTCGGAAGTTTTTCTTTGAAATCTTCTGTAAAATTTTGGTGCTTGTCTCCAGCTTTTTGTAAAGTCATTGTTGATCGATTAGAGTTTTTATTTGACTAAATATTTATTTTCTTGTTTCAACTTTTTTACGTTTACTATCAAAATATTAAATGTTGTCGATGTCGAATATGTAATATTTTAACTTTGTTCTTCACCTGGCAACTTTTGGCTACTTCTTGGGCAACTTTTCGAAACAATGTTTGTAATCACTTTTCATTTCATGGCTACTTTAGTTTCCTTTTTTATGCTAATTTTTTATGCAACTTTTTTTCATCACATGTTACTGCTATATATATACTTTATTTCGTATGGTAATTTCTGTTACAGAATTGTCACCTCCTACTTTTCAGGACTACTTTATTGGCTTTCTTACTTCCATAAATATTTGTGACGCTGATCGATATATTTACTCTTTACAATACCACAATAATGTATTTTCTGTTCTCTGTCAGGTACTGCCTCTCATGATGCATGTAGCATGTTATTATAATTGAATATAATTTCATATACACCATAACTGTGTTTCTTCTTCATCTGCACTGTTACATATACAATCTGTACTGTTGCTATATTATTATTTTTTTCAAATTAATTTATTCAAAAGCATACTATTCGTTTTTTGCAGCTCTGAAAAATACATTGAAGAGTTGAAATTCATGAGTATGTATGAGTAGTATAGAAAGGACATATCTTAACTCTTGGTGAGTAGCCCCGTGGGGCTTCCGGGGATTGACCTGGGAAAGTCGTTGTGCACACTGCAGGTCATGGTAGAATAAGCCTCAGCTCCTCAGAGAGCTTGTCGTAAGCGGCGACTAACTGAGGCACCCGTGGGGTTCCCGGGTGTGAAAAGAAATAGGACCCCACCTATGTGTTTCCCGGGTGTGAAAAGGAATAGGACTCGACGTCGTGATATGACTGAAATATAGTTAAAAGCGATATTAAATCATATTCACTCACAAAGATGGAGAACGGGCCTTTGAGGTAGGATTTGTGTGTATCATAAGTAGGAATGTGGATTACGGTTCTTAGTGAATTATGTAAATGCTCATCTTAAAGAACCCTTACCGAAATAATATTCTTCTGGCACACTGGATGCGGCAAGCTTGCCGCAAACTTTCTGGCAACCTCACCGCGCACAGTGTGCTGGAGAGTTTGCGGCAACCTTGCCGCAACAGAGATTTTCACATGCAAATGAGCTTTCCGGCACACTATATAGATTGCGGCAACCTTGCCGCAAACTAATTATATATTCCTGCAGCCTTCCGGCACACTCTTCCGGCAGCTTTCCGGGGCACTCTTCTGGCAACCTGGCGCACTCTTCCGGCAGCCTTCTGGCACACTCCTCTGGCAGCCTTTCGGCGCACTCTTCCGGCAGCCTTCCAGCGCACTCTTCCAATAACTTCTGGGCTTATCAATATTTTCATGGCGGTGGTCAGAATGACATCATCCTGACCTCCACATGAATGGTACAAATCACTCCACTAAAACTGTTGTACATAAGATCTGTCATGCAATGAAATTTAAACAGACAATGAATGAATGGAAGAACACAATGATCAACATGGCAGAGAAAACTACAACTTGTCTACAAAATTACTGGACTGGCCTAAACCATAATCAAACTGTTACATTGCATTCAAACAGACTTACCACACAAATCAGTATCATGTATGACCAGGAAATTGTATAAATTATGCAGGCTTAAGTTAGCAGGAACAACTCCTCATGGTTGCAAACATGTTCTCCGGCCATTCTCACCAACTGCCAGATTTGAAAGTCCTGAACCGAATTACATATGTATTCATGTGCACCAAACATAGCCCAATGATAGGAAAGGTTAGTACTGGATACATTAGAATCCTACAATGAAATTTTGTCTTGGAATTAATTGTTCATTCTGAGAACATTCCCCTAATAACTATAACTTCAACTATGTGGTACAGTGTGGTACACTAATTTTGTATTAGTTCCTTCTGTGATGTATTCCTACACTGGTACAGTTTGGATAGTTTCCTACCCAGATTGAAAATTAGGGGACGAAAGTTAACTGGGTTAACTAATAACAGCTGACAAATATTCAGTGCAGCCCATTCCATACAGAGTGTACCGGTAGTGGCATACTCTGATTCTGGCATACTCTCGGCGCACTGTGCTCCGCTAGCGGTCCACAGTTTGGCTCTGGCACACTGTCAGCTAGCGGCACACTCTTATCTTCTTCTGGCGCACTCTCCGCATACTGTTTGCCAGTACCGGCACACTGTGGAATCACCAATTGAGACTGCCGCTAGCGGCATACTCTCCCCAACAGTTCTGGCACACTGATCAGGTTGCGGCCAGCTTGCCGCAAACTTGCGGCAGCCGCAACCTGCAGATTTCGGTAAGGGAAGTACTTACCTTATTTTTGCGTGTGACTATATTTATGAGCAATCGTATTCCAAACCTTATTATAATAAAACTTATGTTGATAGAATGCGAAATAAAAGAAATATTGAATATTTTTGTTGCTCACCACGGCACTGCCATTGCACCACTGCGTGACATTTTTAGATGAGCAAAAGTGAGTGTATACTCATCTAAAAACGTCACAACGTCATGGAGATTTAAGGTTTATCGTGTTGGTCATGCCGATAATTCACACGGGAAGGAACTCCATAAATTCACTGGCGGTCTTAGTTGATTTTATTAACTCCAGTGTAATGATGAAAATGTTTACAAACTTAGAAGCATCGTCGTTCAACCCAAATCACTGCACAATTTAGTTTACCGGTCAGCTTCAAATTTTGTTCAAAAGGAATCTCAGTTGAAAAACTTTGGGAAGAAATTCTTCAGTTGGCAGAGTTAACCTGAACTACTTTCCTTTTAGGAATTCTCCCATGGGATTTGACCAGCCAGTTTCTTTCTTCGAATTGAAACTCGGACCCAGAGTAATTCAAATGTCTGTGGTTGGAACAGGGAACGTCCCTGGATCAAGCGTTAGCAGTGACGTCTTGAATGCTGACCACACAGGCAACATGGCGACGCCCACGTCGAACTCAAAGCGGAAACATGGCTTCACAAATTGTATTAAAGATAATAGGTTATCAATCTCAACGACAGTAAAATATTTGATTATATTTCTTTAAGAGTTGTACCTTTGTAATAGGAACCTATATAAAATAAAGTAAGTATGCCGTAAAACTGGGGTGTACGATCCCCTACACACATACACGCACCAGTACCTGCAGGCCCCCTAACATCTTAAAGCCTTGATACAATCAGATAGAACAAATGCAGGTCATGTAAGGAAGTCTGGAGGGTAAAATCTAATCT
>JAVTVY010054816.1:0-30306 GCA_036873755.1 Hanleya hanleyi | reverse complement strand
CAGGGGTATCTCTATCTGTATGATAGATATAACCCCTGGTCCGCTTGGGCAATGTATCGCCATCAAGGACACACAGCGGCATCCTGCACATATTGACCAATCAGATCACTTAAGCACCGCGACCATGGCGACCGTGACAACAGATCGAAAACACCATAGTAGATAGCTTGTGCGATACCCAGTGGCAAGAACATGCACCTTTTCAACAACCATGAACATTAATAAATATAAGGAAACATAGTTTAAAACAAAATCTATTTGAAGAGAAAATAAACTCATTCATCTCCATTCATCTACCATCAAACATCCAACAAGCCAGGCAAATGTAGAAAACATCGAAGCTTTAAAGGCGGTCAGTGTATCCGACCTCACCTTCCCACTGAAGGACTTGAATTGGGTTGAAACGCACGGATTTCTATAAAATTTCACTGGTCTATCCATTAATATTTTATTGTTATGCGTGCTTGGATTAAATATTTTACATTCGGTATCAGCGAATAGTTTAGCAGCGAAAGTAAAACCCAAACGTATTTTACCATCAGCGCAGTTTTTCTAGGTCACGTTACTGGAGTGTGGGCGGAACGCGGTTTGCTATGCAAGTTGGCCTTTGGCTCACAAATAGAAACCGCGACGTGGTGAAGATGTATTTACTGTGGCATTACATCACAATATTATATCTATTATTTTAGATATATTAAGCAATCCCTACCAAACCGTATACCAACGGGCCAAAACTACCAAAATTTCAAACATCTGCTCTCTCTGTTTTACTCCGCTTTGGAAAAACGTTTTCTGTGCAGAATTGAACAATAATAATTTTGCCTTCACAAAAGTAACAGTTTGACTCTGATAAAGGCCACAATGCCTAATAAAATCAATAAACGATTGGTTTTCTAAATGATCTCACAGGAACAATGTATCGTCTACTAAGAATTATTTATTTATTTTTATTTTTTTTTATTTTTTTTTTTTTGCACCTAGGTGGACCTAGTACCCTTAATATGCCATTGGCGTGTTCTAATTTTCAAGAGCGTGTCTAGCCTTGTTGGTATAATTAGATGTACGCTCATACAAATGGTACCCAATATTTGTGTACATATACGTGTGGTGTCTATTTCGCCTTAGCTATAGCCTCTATCTGCGACATGTAATTGTAAGACTGGGACAATATTCGAACGGGCTAAGAGTACGTATCCCACATACAGTAGCCTACATATATAATACACAAGTCAATGTACAACTCCCCGGTATTACAAAGGAATGTAAAGGCATTGATGATGCGAAATATTGATTCGAAAACTAAGAAACGTTCGGGAATGACCGGCCATATCACTTGTGTTCTTTACGGCTCTTACTTGGTTAAGTAGCTTGATTTGGAGGAAGGGTGGGGTGGGGGCCGGGGTGGTCGAGAGAGCAAAGAAAAATATATTTCTTTACTTCCTCCAACCCCAATTAATCAACCTAATATGCCAACGGTAATGAGCCCCTGTGGTCCATATATGCTCTGTTACACAACGCCCCAGGTCGTTATATGTTGTGACATATTGTTACATATATTCCTGTCAACAAACAACTGCATCACAACGCTTGAGATTTCTTCATCCGGGTCTATACGCAATACAACTATGGCAGTAATAGGACATCAGGTCTATTAGACTGTTTGAAGTAAATTAATTATGCAATCGATCGAACGTCCAAGGGCGGGTAACAGGGGCCGGTGGGAGGCGAGGAGCGGAAACACGACACTGATCAACAGAAGCACTACAAACTGCTAAATAGTTTTCTTTATGAAAACGGGCAATGCTACAAAAGTGAGGTTCACCAAAACGAATTTCGGTAAAAGACCGTAAAAGACATACTCACCCTTGATACATGGTGTGGTATCCTGGTCGAGCTGAACAAAGCGACAAAGCAGGTGTATCGATCACGTGTGGGACTCTGATCTGGGACAGTGGTGACGTCCTCTACAATGTCACGAAGAAACGCTTACTTTATATACCACATGTACTGGCTGGGATGTGATATGCGATCCGATTATGAAATCAAAATGATTGGGTCGTACACCGGTAGATAAAAAGAATTGATGATGTCCCGGGGGGACAAAACATCATCTTCAATGTTAGTAGCTTGATAGATGGAATGTCGTACAGCAGGAAAACGTCTTCTTTTCTAAGAAAAGCAAATCGCCTTTTGGGAAAATTGTTTCTTATTAATTACAAATTCAGTTAGATGATAATATTTCTCCGAGTTCCGTGTACGGGGAAGGCGGATGTGTTTAGAATCAATACTATATGACAGGAGCTTTTATAGCATCCACGAAATCGATTACATGTAAAACTAAAGGATAGGAGGAATATTCGTGTAGAAACTTGCCCAGTCCTGCAGTGATTGTGAGCTATTTCGATAAACCTGCGTATGTGTACTTATCGGGTTAAGGTACAAGCTGAATCAGCTATATGTCCATGGTACATCACGTATACAAACTCTACTGCAGACCTACTTTCTCTGCAGTAGTTCATGCGCACACACAGACGAGATTTATCCCTTGTCTTCGTTAAAGCGCGTATCATTTTTCTAAATCCATGTCAGGGCTGACAGCTCTGTTGTCATTAAAATACGATTGACGCATAAGCGGTATGTCGACTACATAATAGCCGAAACAAGAAATCTATTCAAAACATCATGACGACAAGGTGGGGAGTGTGCAGAATGCTTATTCTGCATGAAAAAAAAAGTATTTAATTGCGCACAATTGATTGACAGGGCATTTGTTTCTATTTAACATCCGGTTTTGTTTCTTCCTCAACGGGCATGGAACTCTCAATGTGAATGTGTGTCGCTGTCAACAGTGATGGGAGAATGAGGTCGGCCTGGTGCCGGTGCACCACTCGCTGCCATCGTTTAGAACTTGAACTTGAAATCGCCCATTCTAGCTCAAAAATGTAGCTCTCCACTACCTGCTGAGCGTACAAATTCCGAAATGTAGCTCTCTACTATCTGGTTAGCGTACAAAGTACGAAATGTAGCTCTCTACCATCTGCCAAGCATACAAAGACCGAAATGTAGCTCTCTACCATCTGCCAAGCATACAAAGTCCGAAATGTAGCTCTCTACCATCTGCCAAGCATACAAAGTCCGAAATGTAGCTCTTGACCATCTGCCGGGCGTACAAAATCCGAAATCACAGCGAAACAGCTCACTAATTACCAATATACGAGTTGTCAGAGCATTTCCATCATAGCTGTCTAGATTTGTATCTAATACCGCTTATGCCGGTGCTAGGGGCCGTGTAGTCATATCATCCAAGTTGCCACATGAACAGGTACAATAAAAGCGTACCTGAGATACAACACATATCACGAATCGTTAGATTCTTTGTATGTGCTTTAGAATAGGTTAACCGGAAGACTATACTGTGAAGTCATGTGACTCTTTACCTGTATATGGCGAGATTCTGCTGGTGGACGTTTCGTCCCGAGGCCCGCCCCCTGTACAGACCTTTTGGTCTTTGATATATGTTGGCATTGGTGGGAAGTTGATGCTGGGTCGACATCGGGCCTTACAGATTAGTCTTTTGTGTTAAATGCCGTCATTTTCATCTGAGGACGATACAACTCACCAATCTCCAGTGTACGAGTTGTCACAGCGAAACAGTTCACCAATTACCAATATAACAGTTGTCAGAGCATTTCCATCACAGCTCTCTAGATTTGTATCTAATACCGCTTATGCCGGTGCTAGCGGCCGTGTGGTCATCTCATCCAAGTTGCCCCATGAACAGGTACAATAAAAGCGTACCTGAGATGGAACACATATCAGGAATCGTTAGATTCTTGGTATGTGCTTTAGAATAGGTTAACCGGAAGACTATACTGTGAAGTCATGTGACTCTTGTCAGTATGTCGGTACCTCTTCCCACTTCCCTCATATGTGTTGTAATTTCCACAATCTGCCAAGCGCACAAAGTCCGAAATGTAACTCTCTAACATCTGCTGATCGTACGAAGTCCGAAATGTAGCTCTCTGTCACCTGCCGATCGTGCAAAGTCCAAAATGTAGCTCTCTGTCATCTGCCGGGCGTACAAAGTTCGAAATGTAGCTCTCTAATATCTGGTTAGCGTACAAAGTTCGAAATGTAGCTCTCTACCATCTGCCGAGCATACAAATTCCGAAATGCAGCTCTCTAACATCTACCGTGCGAACAAAATCCGAATTGTAGCTCTCTACCATCTGCCGAGCGTACAAAGTCGAAAATGTATCTCTCTACCATCTGCCGGGCGTACGAAGTCCAAAATGTAGCTCTCTAACATCTACTGATCGTACGAAGTCCGAAATGTAGCTCTCTGTCATCTGTCGATCGTACAAAGTCCGAAATGTAGCTCTCTGTCACCTGCAGATCGTATAAAGTCCGAAATGTAACTCTCTACCATCTGCCGGGCGTACGAAGTCCGAAATGTAGCTCTCTACCATCTGCCGACCGTACAAAGTCCGAAATGGAGCCCTCTACCATCTGCCGAGCGTACAAATACAAGTGTCCGTCATTCATAATTCAGTCGTCGTCCATTAAAGAATATCCGCGTCCATAATCCAAAGACCTATTCCATATCCATGTAACAGTATTAGCACCAAATTCAAAAAAGACAATCATAGTATACATAAACATAGGCTAGTTTCCTGCAAGAGAGAAGCGGGCAACAGTTCCGAAATGTAGCTCTCTACCATCTGCCGAGCATACGAATTCTGAAATGCAGCTCTCTACCATCTACGGGGCGAACAAAGTCGGAAATGTAGCTCTCTACCTTCTGCTGAGCGTACAAATTCCGAAATGTAGCTCTCTAATATCTGATTGGCGTACAAAGTACGAAATGTAGCTCCCTACCATATGTCGAGCGAACAAAGTTCCAAATGTAGCTCTCTACCATCTACCGGGTGATCAAATTCCGAAATGTAACTCTCTACCATCTGCCGGTCGTACGAAGTCCGAAATGTAGCTCTCTACCATCTGCCGGGCGTACAAAATTCGAAATGTAGCTCTCTACCATCTACCGATCGTGCAAAGTACGAAATCTAGCCCTCTATCATATGCCGAGCGTACCAATTCCCAAATTTAGCTCTCAATCATCTGCCGGGCGTACAAATTCCGTATAGCTGTCTATCATTTGCCTAGCGTACAAGGTACGAAATGTAACTCTCTACCATCTGCCGAGCGGATAAAATTCGAAAAGCAGCTTTCTACCATCTGCGGACCGTACAAATTCCTAAACGTAGCTCTCTACCATCTGTCTGGCGTACAATTCCGAAATATAGCTCTCTACCATCCGCCGAGCGTAAAAAATGTAGCTCTCTACCATCTGCCGATCGTGCAAAGTACGAAATCTAGCCCTCTATCATATGCCGAGCGTACCAATTCCCAAATTTAGCTTTCAATCATCTGCCGGGCGTACAAATTCCGAAATGTAGCGGTCTATCAGTTGCCTAGCGTACAAGGTCCTAAATGTAACTCTCTACCATCTGCCGAGCGTATAAAATCCGAAATGCAGCTTTCTACCATCTGCGGAGCGTACAAATTCCTAAACGTAGCTCTCTACCATCTGCCGGGTGTACAAATTTCGAAATATAGCTCTCTACCATCCGCCGAGCGTAAAAAGTCCGAAATGTAGCTCTCTATCATCCGCTGAGCGTAAAAAGTCCGAAATATAGCATTCTACCATCTGTCGGGCCTACGACGTCCGAAATGTAGCTTTCTATCATCTGCCGGGCGTACAAAGTCCGAAATGTAGCTCTCTGTCATCTGCCGATAGTACAAAGTCCGAAATGTAGCTCTCCACCATCTGCCAAGCGTACAAAGTTCGAAATGTAGCTCTCCAACATCGGCCAAGCCTACAAAGTCCGAAATGTAGCTCTCTGTCATCTGCCCGTAGTACAAAGTCCTAAATGTAGCTCCCGGCCATCTGCCGAGCGTACAAAGTCCAAAATGTAGCTACGAAATCCGAAATGTAGCTCTTTACCATCTGCCGATCGTGCAAAGTCCTAAAACAAGCACTCTACCATCTGCCGGGCGTACAAATTCCGAAATGTAGCTGTCTACCATCTGCCGTGCGTACAAAATCCGAAATGTAGTTCTCTACCATCTACCGAGCGTACAAAGTTCGAGTTTGATCTTTCTACCATCTGTCGAGCTATTTATTTCCAGAACTGCTATGGATAACTAGTCAAGCCAGTGTATCGATCGTAACCTATCGATTGATACACTGGCTCGCGAGGATGCAAAACTAGGGCTATTCCTTATGTTTTCAGGCTGATCAAATGGAGCATGGGTTAGTCCACTTAACATTGTCTACAGCTAAAAAATGTACATGAACCTATAATTTTTTCTTTGTTTTGCCTCATATTACACAGATATGAATGCAACAACGTTAATTACTTTCCCAACAAGTGGACTATGCGATTTTCTCCTTGGTGTGTTTCTTGAAGGTAATCTGCGCATTGACTCCGTCCGTTACGAGTAGGCTCGACGTAAGCATACCGGATCAAACAGGTCCGTGGACACTGCTGGGGTAAAGATTACTGTCAGAAGGCATGCATCCCACTTACGTGAGAGTCGTTATTTCACTATTGCGAAGGCATGGCTCTCTATTGAGATTTGCTGAATATCCACAGGGGCTCGTTACCGTTGTTAATTGGTTTATTATGTTGATTTGTGGGGGGGGTGTCGACCTCCTGAAGAAGAGGAGACGGGCAAACATTCAAGTCGGGGCGGTCCGCAACCACGCTCCCGTCCGAAATGTAGCTCTCTACCATCTGCCAAGCATACAAAGTCCGAAATGTAGCTCTCTACCATCTGCCAAGCATACAAAGTCCGAAATGTAGCTCTTGACCATCTGCCGGGCATAAAAAATCCGAAATCACAGCGAAACAGCTCACTAATTACCAATATACGAGTTGTCAGAGCATTTCCATCATAGCTCTCTAGATTTGTATCTAATACCGCTTATGCCGGTGCTAGGTGCCGTGTGCTCATATCATCCAAGTTGCCACATGAACAGGTACAATAAAAGCGTACCTGAGATACAACACATATCTCGAATCGTTAGATTCTTGGTATGTGCTTTAGAATAGGTTAACCGGAAGACTATAGTGTGAAGTCCTGCGACTCTTGTCAGTATGTCGGCACCTCTTCCCACTTCCATTATATGTGTTGTAATTTTAACCTGTATATGGCGAGATTCTGCTGGTGGACGTTTCGTCCCTGAGGCCCGCCCCCTGTACAGACCTTTTGGTCTTTGATATATGTTGGCATTGGTGGGAAGTTGATGCTGGGTCGACATCGGGCCTTACAGATTAGTCTTTTGTGTTAAATGCCGTCATTTTCATCTGAGGACGATACAACTCACCAATCTCCAGTGTACGAGTTGTCACAGCGAAACAGCTCACCAATTACCAATATACGAGTTGTCAGAGCATTTCCATCATAGCTCTCTAGATTTGTATCTAATACCGCTTATGCCGGTGCTAGGGGCCGTGTGGTCATATTATGCAAGTTGCCACATGAACAGGTACAATAAAAGCGTACCTGAGATGCAACACATATCACGAATCGTTAGATTCTTGGTATGTGCTTTAGAATAGGTTAACCGGAAGACTATACTGTGAAGTCATGTGACTCTTGTCAGTATGTCGGTACCTCTTCCCACTTCCCTTATATGTGTTGTAATTTCCACAATCTACCAAGCGCACAAAGTCCGAAATGTAACTCTCTAACATCTGCTGATCGTACGAAGTCCGAAATGTAGCTCTCTGTCACCTGCCGATCGTGCAAAGTCCAAAATGTAGCTCTCTGTCATCTGCCGGGCGTACAAAGTTCGAAATGTAGCTCTCTAACATCTGCCGAGCATACAAATTCCGAAATGCAGCTCTCTATCATCTACCGTGCGAACAAAGTCCGAATTGTAGCTCTCTACCATCTGCCGGGCGTACAAAATCCAAAATGTAGCTACGAAATCCGAAATGTAGCTCGTTACCATCTGCCGATCGTGCAAAGTCCGAAAACAAGCCTCTGCCACCTCCCGGGCGTACACATTTCGAAACGTAGCTGTCTACCATCTGCCGTGCGTACAAAATCCGAAATGTAGTTCTCTACCATCTACCGAGCGTACAAAGTTCGAGTTTGATCTTTCTACCATCTGTCGAGCTATTTATTTCCAGAACTGCTAGCCAGTGTATCGATCGTAACCTATCGATTGATACACTGGCTCGCGAGGATGCAAAACTAGGGCTATTCCTTATGTTTTCAGGCTGATCAAATGGAGCATGGGTTAGTCCACTTAACATTGTCTACAGCTAAAAAATGTACACGAACTTATCATTTTTTCTTTGTTTCCCCTCATATTACACAGATATGAATGCAACAACGTTAATTACTTTCCCAACAAGTTGACTATGCGATTTTCTCCTTGGTGTGTTTCTTGAAGGTAATCCGCGCATTGACTCCGTCCGTTACGAGTAGGCTCGACGTAAGCATACCGGATCAAACAGGTCCGTGGACACTGCTGGGGTAAAGATTACTGTCAGAAGGCATGCATCCCACTTACGTGAGAGTCGTGATTTCACTATTGCGAAGGCATGGCTCTCTATTGAGATTTGCTGAATATCCACAGGGGCTCGTTACCGTTGTTAATTGGTTTATTATGTTGATTTGTGGGGGGGGGATCGAACTCCTGAAAAAGAGGAGACGGGCAAACATTCAAGTCGGGGCGGTCGGCAACCACGCTCCCGTCCGAAATGCAGCTCTCTACCATCTGCCAAGCATACAAAGTCCGAAATGTAGCTCTCTACCATCTGCCAAGCATACAAAGTCCGAAATGTAGCTCTTGACCATCTGCCGGGCGTACAAAATCCGAAATCACAGCGAAACAGCTCACTAATTACCAATATACGAGTTGTCAGAGCATTTCCATCATAGCTGTCTAGATTTGTATCTAATACCGCTTATGCCGGTGCTAGGGGCCGTGTAGTCATATCATCCAAGTTGCCACATGAACAGGTACAATAAAAGCGTACCTGAGATACAACACATATCACGAATCGTTAGATTCTTTGTATGTGCTTTAGAATAGGTTAACCGGAAGACTATACTGTGAAGTCATGTGACTCTTGTCAGTATGTCGGCACCTCTTCCCACTTCCATTATATGTGTTGTAATTTTTACCTGTATATGGCGAGATTCTGCTGGTGGACGTTTCGTCCCCGAGGCCCGCCCCCTACAGACCTTTTGGTCTTTGATGTATGTTGGCATTGGTGGGAAGTTGATGCTGGGTCGACATCGGGCCTTACAGATTAGTCTTTTGTGTTAAATGCCGTCATTTTCATCTGAGGACGATACAACTCACCAATCTCCAGTGTACGAGTTGCCACAGCGAAACAGCTCACCAATTACCAATATAAGAGTTGTCAGAGCATTTCCATCATAGCTCTCTAGATTTGTATCTAATACCGCTTATGCCGGTGCTAGCGGCCGTGTGGTCATCTCATCCAAGTTGCCCCATGAACAGGTACAATAAAAGCGTACCTGAGATGGAACACATATCAGGAATCGTTAGATTCTTGGTATGTGCTTTAGAATAGGTTAACCGGAAGACTATACTGTGAAGTCATGTGACTCTTGTCAGTATGTCGGTACCTCTTCCCACTTCCCTCATATGTGTTGTAATTTCCACAATCTGCCAAGCGCACAAAGTCCGAAATGTAACTCTCTAACATCTGCTGATCGTACGAAGTCCGAAATGTAGCTCTCTGTCACCTGCCGATCGTGCAAAGTCTAAAATGTAGCTCTCTGTCATCTGCCGGGCGTACAAAGTTCGAAATGTAGCTCTCTAATATCTGGTTAGCGTACAAAGTTCGAAATGTAGCTCTCTGCCATCTGCCGAGCATACAAATTCCGAAATGCAGCTCTCTAACATCTACCGTGCGAACAAAATCCGAATTGTAGCTCTCTACCATCTGCCGAGCGTACAAAGTCGAAAATGTATCTCTCTACCATCTGCCGGGCGTACGAAGTCCAAAATGTAGCTCTCTAACATCTGCTGATCGTACGAAGTCCGAAATGTAGCTCTCTGTCATCTGTCGATCGCACAAAGTCCGAAATGTAGCTCTCTGTCACCTGCAGATCGTATAAAGTCCGAAATGTAACTCTCTACCATCTGCCGACCGTACAAAGTCCGAAATGGAGCCCTCTACCATCTGCCGAGCGTACAAATACAAGTGTCTAGTCCGTCATTCATAATTCAGCCGTCGTCCATTAAAGAATATCCGCGTCCATAATCCAAAGACCTATTCCATATCCATGTAACAGTATTAGCACCAAATTCAAAAAAGACAATCATAGTATACATAAACATAGGCTAGTTTCCTGCAAGAGAGAAGCGGTCAACAGTTCCGAAATGTAGCTCTCTACCATCTGCCGAGCATACGAATTCTGAAATGCAGCTCTCTACTATCCACGGGGCGAACAAAGTCGGAAATGTAGCTCTCTACCTTCTGCTGAGCGTACAAATTCCGAAATGTAGCTCTCTAATATCTGATTGGCGTACAAAGTACGAAATGTAGCTCCCTACCATATGTCGAGCGAACAAAGTTCCAAATGTATCTCTCTACCATCTACCGGGTGATCAAATTCCGAAATGTAACTCTCTACCATCTGCCGGGCGTACGAAGTCCGAAATGTAGCTCTCTACCATCTGCCGATCGTACAAGGTCCGAAATGTAGCTCTCTACCATCTGCCGGGCGTACAAAATTCGAAATGTAGCTCTCTACCATCTACCGATCGTGCAAAGTACGAAATCTAGCCCTCTATCATATGCCGAGCGTACCAATTCCCAAATTTAGCTCTCAATCATCTGCCGGGCGTACAAATTCCGTATAGCTGTCTATCATTTGCCTAGCGTACAAGGTACGAAATGTAACTCTCTACCATCTGCCGAGCGTATAAAATTCGAAAAGCAGCTTTCTACCATCTGCGGACCGTACAAATTCCTAAACGTAGCTCTCTACCATCTGTCTGGCGTACAATTCCGAAATATAGCTCTCTACCATCCGCCGAGCGTAAAAAATGTAGCTCTCTACCATCTGCCGATCGTGCAAAGTACGAAATCTAGCCCTCTATCATATGCCGAGCGTACCAATTCCCAAATTTAGCTTTCAATCATCTGCCGGGCGTACAAATTCCGAAATGTAGCTGTCTATCAGTTGCCTAGCGTACAAGGTCCTAAATGTAACTCTCTACCATCTGCCGAGCGTATAAAATCCGAAATGCAGCTTTCTACCATCTGCGGAGCGTACAAATTCCTAAACGTAGCTCTCTACCATCTGCCGGGTGTACAAATTTCGAAATATAGCTCTCTACCATCCGCCGAGCGTAAAAAGTCCGAAATGTAGCTCTCTATCATCCGCCGAGCGTAAAAAGTCCGAAATATAGCACTCTACCATCTGTCGGGCCTACGACGTCCGAAATGTAGCTTTCTATCATCTGCCGGGCGTACAAAGTCCGAAATGTAGCTCTCTGTCATCTGCCGATAGTACAAAGTCCGAAATGTAGCTCTCCACCATCTGCCAAGCGTACAAAGTTCGAAATGTAGCTCTCCAACATCGGCCAAGCCTACAAAGTCCGAAATGTAGCTCTCTGTCATCTGCCCGTGGTACAAAGTCCTAAATGTAGCTCCCGGCCATCTGCCGAGCGTACTAAGTCCAAAATGTAGCTACGAAATCCGAAATGTAGCTCTTTACCATCTGCCGATCGTGCAAAGACCGAAAACAAGCACTCTACCATCTGCCGGGCGTACAAATTCCGAAATGTAGCTGTCTACCATCTGCCGTGCGTACAAAATCCGAAATGTAGTTCTCTACCATCTACCGAGCGTACAAAGTTCGAGTTTGATCTTTCTACCATCTGTCGAGCTATTTATTTCCAGAACTGCTATGGATAACTAGTCAAGCCAGTGTATCGATCGTAACCTATCGATTGATACACTGGCTCGCGAGGATGCAAAACTAGGGCTATTCCTTATGTTTTCAGGCTGATCAAATGGAGCATGGGTTAGTCCACTTAACATTGTCTACAGCTAAAAAATGTACATGAACCTATAATTTTTTCTTTGTTTTGCCTCATATTACACAGATATGAATGCAACAACGTTAATTACTTTCCCAACAAGTGGACTATGCGATTTTCTCCTTGGTGTGTTTCTTGAAGGTAATCTGCGCATTGACTCCGTCCGTTACGAGTAGGCTCGACGTAAGCATACCGGATCAAACAGGTCCGTGGACACTGCTGGGGTAAAGATTACTGTCAGAAGGCATGCATCCCACTTACGTGAGAGTCGTTATTTCACTATTGCGAAGGCATGGCTCTCTATTGAGATTTGCTGAATATCCACAGGGGCTCGTTACCGTTGTTAATTGGTTTATTATGTTGATTTGTGGGGGGGGTGTCGACCTCCTGAAGAAGAGGAGACGGGCAAACATTCAAGTCGGGGCGGTCCGCAACCACGCTCCCGTCCGAAATGTAGCTCTCTACCATCTGCCAAGCATACAAAGTCCGAAATGTAGCTCTCTACCATCTGCCAAGCATACAAAGTCCGAAATGTAGCTCTTGACCATCTGCCGGGCATAAAAAATCCGAAATCACAGCGAAACAGCTCACTAATTACCAATATACGAGTTGTCAGAGCATTTCCATCATAGCTCTCTAGATTTGTATCTAATACCGCTTATGCCGGTGCTAGGTGCCGTGTGCTCATATCATCCAAGTTGCCACATGAACAGGTACAATAAAAGCGTACCTGAGATACAACACATATCTCGAATCGTTAGATTCTTGGTATGTGCTTTAGAATAGGTTAACCGGAAGACTATAGTGTGAAGTCCTGCGACTCTTGTCAGTATGTCGGCACCTCTTCCCACTTCCATTATATGTGTTGTAATTTTAACCTGTATATGGCGAGATTCTGCTGGTGGACGTTTCGTCCCTGAGGCCCGCCCCCTGTACAGACCTTTTGGTCTTTGATATATGTTGGCATTGGTGGGAAGTTGATGCTGGGTCGACATCGGGCCTTACAGATTAGTCTTTTGTGTTAAATGCCGTCATTTTCATCTGAGGACGATACAACTCACCAATCTCCAGTGTACGAGTTGTCACAGCGAAACAGCTCACCAATTACCAATATACGAGTTGTCAGAGCATTTCCATCATAGCTCTCTAGATTTGTATCTAATACCGCTTATGCCGGTGCTAGGGGCCGTGTGGTCATATTATGCAAGTTGCCACATGAACAGGTACAATAAAAGCGTACCTGAGATGCAACACATATCACGAATCGTTAGATTCTTGGTATGTGCTTTAGAATAGGTTAACCGGAAGACTATACTGTGAAGTCATGTGACTCTTGTCAGTATGTCGGTACCTCTTCCCACTTCCCTTATATGTGTTGTAATTTCCACAATCTACCAAGCGCACAAAGTCCGAAATGTAACTCTCTAACATCTGCTGATCGTACGAAGTCCGAAATGTAGCTCTCTGTCACCTGCCGATCGTGCAAAGTCCAAAATGTAGCTCTCTGTCATCTGCCGGGCGTACAAAGTTCGAAATGTAGCTCTCTAACATCTGCCGAGCATACAAATTCCGAAATGCAGCTCTCTATCATCTACCGTGCGAACAAAGTCCGAATTGTAGCTCTCTACCATCTGCCGGGCGTACAAAATCCAAAATGTAGCTACGAAATCCGAAATGTAGCTCGTTACCATCTGCCGATCGTGCAAAGTCCGAAAACAAGCCTCTGCCACCTCCCGGGCGTACACATTTCGAAACGTAGCTGTCTACCATCTGCCGTGCGTACAAAATCCGAAATGTAGTTCTCTACCATCTACCGAGCGTACAAAGTTCGAGTTTGATCTTTCTACCATCTGTCGAGCTATTTATTTCCAGAACTGCTAGCCAGTGTATCGATCGTAACCTATCGATTGATACACTGGCTCGCGAGGATGCAAAACTAGGGCTATTCCTTATGTTTTCAGGCTGATCAAATGGAGCATGGGTTAGTCCACTTAACATTGTCTACAGCTAAAAAATGTACACGAACTTATCATTTTTTCTTTGTTTCCCCTCATATTACACAGATATGAATGCAACAACGTTAATTACTTTCCCAACAAGTTGACTATGCGATTTTCTCCTTGGTGTGTTTCTTGAAGGTAATCCGCGCATTGACTCCGTCCGTTACGAGTAGGCTCGACGTAAGCATACCGGATCAAACAGGTCCGTGGACACTGCTGGGGTAAAGATTACTGTCAGAAGGCATGCATCCCACTTACGTGAGAGTCGTGATTTCACTATTGCGAAGGCATGGCTCTCTATTGAGATTTGCTGAATATCCACAGGGGCTCGTTACCGTTGTTAATTGGTTTATTATGTTGATTTGTGGGGGGGGGATCGAACTCCTGAAAAAGAGGAGACGGGCAAACATTCAAGTCGGGGCGGTCGGCAACCACGCTCCCGTCCGAAATGCAGCTCTCTACCATCTGCCAAGCATACAAAGTCCGAAATGTAGCTCTCTACCATCTGCCAAGCATACAAAGTCCGAAATGTAGCTCTTGACCATCTGCCGGGCGTACAAAATCCGAAATCACAGCGAAACAGCTCACTAATTACCAATATACGAGTTGTCAGAGCATTTCCATCATAGCTGTCTAGATTTGTATCTAATACCGCTTATGCCGGTGCTAGGGGCCGTGTAGTCATATCATCCAAGTTGCCACATGAACAGGTACAATAAAAGCGTACCTGAGATACAACACATATCACGAATCGTTAGATTCTTTGTATGTGCTTTAGAATAGGTTAACCGGAAGACTATACTGTGAAGTCATGTGACTCTTGTCAGTATGTCGGCACCTCTTCCCACTTCCATTATATGTGTTGTAATTTTTACCTGTATATGGCGAGATTCTGCTGGTGGACGTTTCGTCCCCGAGGCCCGCCCCCTACAGACCTTTTGGTCTTTGATGTATGTTGGCATTGGTGGGAAGTTGATGCTGGGTCGACATCGGGCCTTACAGATTAGTCTTTTGTGTTAAATGCCGTCATTTTCATCTGAGGACGATACAACTCACCAATCTCCAGTGTACGAGTTGCCACAGCGAAACAGCTCACCAATTACCAATATAAGAGTTGTCAGAGCATTTCCATCATAGCTCTCTAGATTTGTATCTAATACCGCTTATGCCGGTGCTAGCGGCCGTGTGGTCATCTCATCCAAGTTGCCCCATGAACAGGTACAATAAAAGCGTACCTGAGATGGAACACATATCAGGAATCGTTAGATTCTTGGTATGTGCTTTAGAATAGGTTAACCGGAAGACTATACTGTGAAGTCATGTGACTCTTGTCAGTATGTCGGTACCTCTTCCCACTTCCCTCATATGTGTTGTAATTTCCACAATCTGCCAAGCGCACAAAGTCCGAAATGTAACTCTCTAACATCTGCTGATCGTACGAAGTCCGAAATGTAGCTCTCTGTCACCTGCCGATCGTGCAAAGTCTAAAATGTAGCTCTCTGTCATCTGCCGGGCGTACAAAGTTCGAAATGTAGCTCTCTAATATCTGGTTAGCGTACAAAGTTCGAAATGTAGCTCTCTGCCATCTGCCGAGCATACAAATTCCGAAATGCAGCTCTCTAACATCTACCGTGCGAACAAAATCCGAATTGTAGCTCTCTACCATCTGCCGAGCGTACAAAGTCGAAAATGTATCTCTCTACCATCTGCCGGGCGTACGAAGTCCAAAATGTAGCTCTCTAACATCTGCTGATCGTACGAAGTCCGAAATGTAGCTCTCTGTCATCTGTCGATCGCACAAAGTCCGAAATGTAGCTCTCTGTCACCTGCAGATCGTATAAAGTCCGAAATGTAACTCTCTACCATCTGCCGACCGTACAAAGTCCGAAATGGAGCCCTCTACCATCTGCCGAGCGTACAAATACAAGTGTCTAGTCCGTCATTCATAATTCAGCCGTCGTCCATTAAAGAATATCCGCGTCCATAATCCAAAGACCTATTCCATATCCATGTAACAGTATTAGCACCAAATTCAAAAAAGACAATCATAGTATACATAAACATAGGCTAGTTTCCTGCAAGAGAGAAGCGGTCAACAGTTCCGAAATGTAGCTCTCTACCATCTGCCGAGCATACGAATTCTGAAATGCAGCTCTCTACTATCCACGGGGCGAACAAAGTCGGAAATGTAGCTCTCTACCTTCTGCTGAGCGTACAAATTCCGAAATGTAGCTCTCTAATATCTGATTGGCGTACAAAGTACGAAATGTAGCTCCCTACCATATGTCGAGCGAACAAAGTTCCAAATGTATCTCTCTACCATCTACCGGGTGATCAAATTCCGAAATGTAACTCTCTACCATCTGCCGGGCGTACGAAGTCCGAAATGTAGCTCTCTACCATCTGCCGATCGTACAAGGTCCGAAATGTAGCTCTCTACCATCTGCCGGGCGTACAAAATTCGAAATGTAGCTCTCTACCATCTACCGATCGTGCAAAGTACGAAATCTAGCCCTCTATCATATGCCGAGCGTACCAATTCCCAAATTTAGCTCTCAATCATCTGCCGGGCGTACAAATTCCGTATAGCTGTCTATCATTTGCCTAGCGTACAAGGTACGAAATGTAACTCTCTACCATCTGCCGAGCGTATAAAATTCGAAAAGCAGCTTTCTACCATCTGCGGACCGTACAAATTCCTAAACGTAGCTCTCTACCATCTGTCTGGCGTACAATTCCGAAATATAGCTCTCTACCATCCGCCGAGCGTAAAAAATGTAGCTCTCTACCATCTGCCGATCGTGCAAAGTACGAAATCTAGCCCTCTATCATATGCCGAGCGTACCAATTCCCAAATTTAGCTTTCAATCATCTGCCGGGCGTACAAATTCCGAAATGTAGCTGTCTATCAGTTGCCTAGCGTACAAGGTCCTAAATGTAACTCTCTACCATCTGCCGAGCGTATAAAATCCGAAATGCAGCTTTCTACCATCTGCGGAGCGTACAAATTCCTAAACGTAGCTCTCTACCATCTGCCGGGTGTACAAATTTCGAAATATAGCTCTCTACCATCCGCCGAGCGTAAAAAGTCCGAAATGTAGCTCTCTATCATCCGCCGAGCGTAAAAAGTCCGAAATATAGCACTCTACCATCTGTCGGGCCTACGACGTCCGAAATGTAGCTTTCTATCATCTGCCGGGCGTACAAAGTCCGAAATGTAGCTCTCTGTCATCTGCCGATAGTACAAAGTCCGAAATGTAGCTCTCCACCATCTGCCAAGCGTACAAAGTTCGAAATGTAGCTCTCCAACATCGGCCAAGCCTACAAAGTCCGAAATGTAGCTCTCTGTCATCTGCCCGTGGTACAAAGTCCTAAATGTAGCTCCCGGCCATCTGCCGAGCGTACTAAGTCCAAAATGTAGCTACGAAATCCGAAATGTAGCTCTTTACCATCTGCCGATCGTGCAAAGACCGAAAACAAGCACTCTACCATCTGCCGGGCGTACAAATTCCGAAATGTAGCTGTCTACCATCTGCCGTGCGTACAAAATCCGAAATGTAGTTCTCTACCATCTACCGAGCGTACAAAGTTCGAGTTTGATCTTTCTACCATCTGTCGAGCTATTTATTTCCAGAACTGCTATGGATAACTAGTCAAGCCAGTGTATCGATCGTAACCTATCGATTGATACACTGGCTCGCGAGGATGCAAAACTAGGGCTATTCCTTATGTTTTCAGGCTGATCAAATGGAGCATGGGTTAGTCCACTTAACATTGTCTACAGCTAAAAAATGTACATGAACCTATAATTTTTTCTTTGTTTTGCCTCATATTACACAGATATGAATGCAACAACGTTAATTACTTTCCCAACAAGTGGACTATGCGATTTTCTCCTTGGTGTGTTTCTTGAAGGTAATCTGCGCATTGACTCCGTCCGTTACGAGTAGGCTCGACGTAAGCATACCGGATCAAACAGGTCCGTGGACACTGCTGGGGTAAAGATTACTGTCAGAAGGCATGCATCCCACTTACGTGAGAGTCGTTATTTCACTATTGCGAAGGCATGGCTCTCTATTGAGATTTGCTGAATATCCACAGGGGCTCGTTACCGTTGTTAATTGGTTTATTATGTTGATTTGTGGGGGGGGTGTCGACCTCCTGAAGAAGAGGAGACGGGCAAACATTCAAGTCGGGGCGGTCCGCAACCACGCTCCCGTCCGAAATGTAGCTCTCTACCATCTGCCAAGCATACAAAGTCCGAAATGTAGCTCTCTACCATCTGCCAAGCATACAAAGTCCGAAATGTAGCTCTTGACCATCTGCCGGGCATAAAAAATCCGAAATCACAGCGAAACAGCTCACTAATTACCAATATACGAGTTGTCAGAGCATTTCCATCATAGCTCTCTAGATTTGTATCTAATACCGCTTATGCCGGTGCTAGGTGCCGTGTGCTCATATCATCCAAGTTGCCACATGAACAGGTACAATAAAAGCGTACCTGAGATACAACACATATCTCGAATCGTTAGATTCTTGGTATGTGCTTTAGAATAGGTTAACCGGAAGACTATAGTGTGAAGTCCTGCGACTCTTGTCAGTATGTCGGCACCTCTTCCCACTTCCATTATATGTGTTGTAATTTTAACCTGTATATGGCGAGATTCTGCTGGTGGACGTTTCGTCCCTGAGGCCCGCCCCCTGTACAGACCTTTTGGTCTTTGATATATGTTGGCATTGGTGGGAAGTTGATGCTGGGTCGACATCGGGCCTTACAGATTAGTCTTTTGTGTTAAATGCCGTCATTTTCATCTGAGGACGATACAACTCACCAATCTCCAGTGTACGAGTTGTCACAGCGAAACAGCTCACCAATTACCAATATACGAGTTGTCAGAGCATTTCCATCATAGCTCTCTAGATTTGTATCTAATACCGCTTATGCCGGTGCTAGGGGCCGTGTGGTCATATTATGCAAGTTGCCACATGAACAGGTACAATAAAAGCGTACCTGAGATGCAACACATATCACGAATCGTTAGATTCTTGGTATGTGCTTTAGAATAGGTTAACCGGAAGACTATACTGTGAAGTCATGTGACTCTTGTCAGTATGTCGGTACCTCTTCCCACTTCCCTTATATGTGTTGTAATTTCCACAATCTACCAAGCGCACAAAGTCCGAAATGTAACTCTCTAACATCTGCTGATCGTACGAAGTCCGAAATGTAGCTCTCTGTCACCTGCCGATCGTGCAAAGTCCAAAATGTAGCTCTCTGTCATCTGCCGGGCGTACAAAGTTCGAAATGTAGCTCTCTAACATCTGCCGAGCATACAAATTCCGAAATGCAGCTCTCTATCATCTACCGTGCGAACAAAGTCCGAATTGTAGCTCTCTACCATCTGCCGGGCGTACAAAATCCAAAATGTAGCTACGAAATCCGAAATGTAGCTCGTTACCATCTGCCGATCGTGCAAAGTCCGAAAACAAGCCTCTGCCACCTCCCGGGCGTACACATTTCGAAACGTAGCTGTCTACCATCTGCCGTGCGTACAAAATCCGAAATGTAGTTCTCTACCATCTACCGAGCGTACAAAGTTCGAGTTTGATCTTTCTACCATCTGTCGAGCTATTTATTTCCAGAACTGCTAGCCAGTGTATCGATCGTAACCTATCGATTGATACACTGGCTCGCGAGGATGCAAAACTAGGGCTATTCCTTATGTTTTCAGGCTGATCAAATGGAGCATGGGTTAGTCCACTTAACATTGTCTACAGCTAAAAAATGTACACGAACTTATCATTTTTTCTTTGTTTCCCCTCATATTACACAGATATGAATGCAACAACGTTAATTACTTTCCCAACAAGTGGACTATGCGATTTTCTCCTTGGTGTGTTTCTTGAAGGTAATCCGCGCATTGACTCCGTCCGTTACGAGTAGGCTCGACGTAAGCATACCGGATCAAACAGGTCCGTGGACACTGCTGGGGTAAAGATTACTGTCAGAAGGCATGCATCCCACTTACGTGAGAGTCGTGATTTCACTATTGCGAAGGCATGGCTCTCTATTGAGATTTGCTGAATATCCACAGGGGCTCGTTACCGTTGTTAATTGGTTTATTATGTTGATTTGTGGGGGGGGGATCGAACTCCTGAAAAAGAGGAGACGGGCAAACATTCAAGTCGGGGCGGTCGGCAACCACGCTCCCGTCCGAAATGCAGCTCTCTACCATCTGCCAAGCATACAAAGTCCGAAATGTAGCTCTCTACCATCTGCCAAGCATACAAAGTCCGAAATGTAGCTCTTGACCATCTGCTGGGCGTACAAAATCCGAAATCACAGCGAAACAGCTCACTAATTACCAATATACGAGTTGTCAGAGCATTTCCATCATAGCTCTCTAGATTTGTATCTAATACCGCTTATGCAGGGGCCGTGTGGTCATATCATCCAAGTTGCCACATGAACAGGTACAATAAAAGCGTACCTGAAATACAACACATATCACGAATCGTTAGATTCTTGGTATGTGCTTTAGAATAGGTTAACCGGAAGACTATACTGTGAAGTCATGTGACTCTTGTCAGTATGTCGGCACCTCTTCCCACTTCCATTATATGTGTCGTAATTTTTACCTGTATATGGCGAGATTCTGCTGGTGGACGTTTCGTCCCCGAGGCCCGCCCCTTATACAGACCTTTTGGTCTTTGATATATGTTGGCATTGGTGGGAAGTTGATGCTGGGTCGACATCGGGCCTTACAGATTAGTCTTTTGTGTTAAATGCCGTCATTTTCATCTGAGGACCAAGGGCGTAGACAAGTTATCCGGTTTGGGGGTGCTTGAGAGGGGGAGAGTCTGAGAGGGGGGTATCCCCCCTCGCAGCTTACGAATTTTTTTTGAAACTTGATGGTAAATTGGCACTCTCTGGGAGCATCTGAGTGGTATAACATTGTAACAACTGAAATTTGATTTATTCCAAAATGTCTCATAACAATGACGATCACTACATTGATAAACGTTACAAGCTGAAATGATCATTCAGTCTCGGGTTTGCACTATAATTCAAGTTAATCCTTAGACAATACTATCCTGTCCCGATAGCAGCGGAATGGCTGCATTGATGCGTGACTGAGCACATGAGCTCTGGTTCATTAATTGGGTTGCCTTTGCTATCTTTTTAACATAGGAAATATTGTTAATCGATGATAACGGCTATTTTGTACCTACAGTTGTCGAACTTATCAAAAATGTTAGCTTAGTGGACCTTTCTTGAAATAGTAGGAAAACTTATCCATATTTACCATATTTACACCAGTTATTAAACAGTGACTTCAGGTCTACTGTCTGTCCCGGATAATATATCTCAGACGTTTTCGGCGATATGTCTCAGACAATTTATCGGACCAATCTCACGTTCGGCTATTTCCGTATTGGCGGAACTCAGCTAACGTGAGTTCTGCGGCGAGATTGTTTATCGGACAGCATTGAAACTTCACACAGTAGAAAAAAATACTAAATTTATTTCAAAGTATCACCAAAATCCTTCCAGTGGTTCTCCATAAATCGCGAAAAACAAAAATTAGATGGGAGATTTGTGAGTTATATTTTTGACGTCATAAAGTCATGCCTGCATTGGCAGATCAAAGTCACGTTGGCCCCAAAATAACATGGTATTGGTGATTTTCGTCAATTCTCAACAGATTCTAATGAAAGACAGGAATAAAATTAATGTTTTATAGTTTATATACTGTGGGAATTTTCAATGTTGTACGATAAATTGTCTCCGAAATATCACCGAAAACGTCTGGGATATATTATCTGGGACAGACAGTAGGTTTATTTCGAGAGTTCCTATATATGAAAAGTAGTTGAGAGTTTGTATCTCTTGTTTGTGAATAAAGAAATACTGAACAAATGACCGGGATCTCAATTGAAAAACAAAACAACTTAATAGTGAAAGATTTACGAAAAATTATGCTCAACTGGAGTTTTGATTTTTTTCACCCAAATAGGCTGTATTTGATTGGAATTGGAGCACACTATTCCATTCTCGGAGACGATCGCAAAAGATTTGAACCCGAAATCGTCAATCTATGGCTTAGGTCACTGATCAATAGATTTGAACCCGAAATCGTCAATCTATGGCTTAGGTCACTGATCAATTGCAATCTTATTTTAGGCCTAATGGTATGCACTGGCGGTGATAAGTTCACTTCTCATGTATTAATTGAATAATATACGTGATCTTCTATGCTATGTTAGCTTTCTTTTTCTTTATTTCTTTCTTTTTTTCGTTTGTTTGTTTGTTGTTTGTTTTGTTTTTTTTGCCGGCCGTCAAAATTTGGGGGGGCTGAAGCCCCCCAAGCCCCCCGTTGTCTACGCCCTTGAGGACGATACAACTCACCAATCTCCAGTGTACGAGTTGTCACAGCGAAACAGCTCACCAATTACCAATATACGAGTTGTCAGCGCATTTCCATCATAGCTCTCTAGATTTGTATCTAATACCGCTTATGCCGGTGTTAGGGACCGTGTGGTCATATTATCCAAGTTGCCACATGAACAGGTACAATAAAAGCGTACCTGAGATGCAACCCATATCACGAATCGTGAGATTCTTGGTATGTGCTCTAGAATAGGTTAACCGGAAGACTATACTGTGAAGTCATGTGACTCTTGTCAGTATGTCGGTACCTCTTCCCACTTCCCTTTTATTCCCTGTTGTAATTTCCACAATCTGCAGTCCGAAATGTAACTCTCTAACATCTGCTGGTCGTACGAAGTCCGAAATGTAGCTCTCTGTCACCTGCCGATCGTGCAAACTCCAAAATGTAGCTCTCTGTCATCTGCCGGGCGTACAAAGTTCGAAATGTAGCTCTCTAATATCTGGTTTGCGTACAAAGTTCGAAATGTAGCTCTCTACCATCTGCCGAGCATGCAAATTCCGAAATGCAGCTCTCTACCATCTACCGTGCGAACAAAGTCGGAATTGTAGCTCTCTACCATCTGCCGAGCGTACAAAGTCCGAAATATAGCTCTCTGTCACCTGCAGATCGTATAAAGTCCGAAATGTAACTCTCTACCATCTGCCGGGCGTACGAAGTCCGAAATGGAGCCCTCTACCATCTGCCGAGCGTACAAAGTCTGAAATGTAGCCCTCTACCATCTGCCGAGCGTACGAAGTCCGAAATGGAGCCCTCTATCATCTGCCGAGCGTACAAAGTCCAAAATGGAGCCCTCTACCATCTGCCGGGCGTACGAAGTCCGAAATGGAGCCCTCTACCATCTGCCGAGCATACAAAGTCCCAAATGCAGCCCTCTACCATCTGTCGAGCGTACGAAGTCCGAAATGGAGCCCTCTACCATCTGCCGAGCGTACAAATACAAGTGTCTAGTCCGTCATTCATAATTCAGCCGTCGTCCATTAAAGAATATCCGCGTCCATAATCCAAAGACCTATTCCATATCCGTATAACAGTATTAGCACCAAATTCAAAAAAGACAATCATAGTACACATAAACATAGGCTAGTTTCCTGCAAGAGAGAAGCGGTTAACAGTTCCGAAATGTAGCTCTCTACCATCTGCCGAGCATACGAATTCTGAAATGCAGCTCTCTACTATCCACGGGGCGAACAAAGTCGGAAATGTAGCTCTCTACCTTCTGCTGAGCGTACAAATTCCGAAATGTAGCTCTCTAATATCTGATTGGCGTACAAAGTACGAAATGTAGCTCCCTACCATATGTCGAGCGAACAAAGTTCCAAATGTAGCTCTCTACCATCTACCAGGTGAACAAATTCCGAAATGTAGCTCTCTACCATCTGCCGGGCGTACAAAATTCGAAATGTAGCTCTCTACCATCTACCGATCGTGCAAAGTACGAAATCTAGCCCTCTTTCATATGCCGAGCGTACCAATTCCCAAATTTAGCTCTCAATCATCTGCCGGGCGTACAAATTCCGAAATGTAGCTGTCTATCAGTTGCCTGGCGTACAAGGTCCGAAATGTAACTCTCTACCATCTGCCGAGCGTATAAAATCCGAAAAGCAGCTTTCTACCATCTGCGGAGCGTACAAATTCCTAAACGTAGCTCTCGACCATCTGCCGGGTGTACAAATTCCGAAATATAGCTCTCTACCATCCGCCGAGCGTAAAAAGTCCGAAATGTAGCTCTCTACCATCCGCCGAGCGTAAAAAGTCCGAAATATAGCACTCTACCATCTGTCGGGCCTACGACGTCCGAAATGTAGCTTTCTATCATCTGCCGGGCGTACAAAGTCCGAAATGTAGCTCTCTGTCATCTGCCGATAGTACAAAGTCCGAAATGTAGCTCTCCACCATCTGCCAAGCGTACAAAGTTCGAAATGTAGCTCTCCAACATCGGCCAAGCGTACAAAGTCCGAAATGTAGCTCTCTGTCATCTGCCCATAGTACAAAGTCCTAATTGTAGCTCCCGGCCATCTGCCGAGCGTACAAAGTCCAAAATGTAGCTACGAAATCCGAAATGTGGCTCTTTACCATCTGCCGATCGTGCAAAGTCCGAAAACAAGCACTCTACCATCTGCCGGGCGTACAAATTCCGAAATGTAGCTATCTACCATCTGCCGTGCGTACAAAATCCGAAATGTAGTTCTCTACCATCTACCGAGCGTACAAAGTTCGAGTTTGATCTTTCTACCATCTGTCGAGCTATTTATTTCCAGAACTGCTATGGGTAACTAGTCAAGCCAGTGTATCGATCGTAACCTATCGATTGATACACTGGCTCGCGAGGATGCAAAACTAGGGCTATTCCTTATGTTTTCAGGCTGATCAAATGGAGCATGGGTTAGTCCACTTAACATTGTCTACAGCTAAAAAATGTACACGAACCTATAATTATTTCTTTGTTTTCCCTCATATTACACAGATATGAATGCAACAACGTTAATTACTTTCCCAACAAGTGGACTATGCGATTTTCTCCTTGGTGTGTTTCTTGAAGGTAATCTGCGCATTGATTCCGTCCGTTACGAGTAGGCTCGACGTAAGCATACCGGATCAAACAGGTCCGTGGACACTGCTGGGGTAAAGGTGACTGCCAGAAGGCATGCATCCCACTTACGTGAGAGTCGTGATTTCACTATTGCGAAGGCATGCCTCTCTATTGAGATTTGCTGAATATCCACATGGGCTCGTTACCGTTGTTAATTGGTTTTTTATGTTGATTTGTGGGGGGAGGGGGAGGGGCCGACCTCCTGAAGAAGAGGAGAAGGGCAAACATTCAAGTCGGGGCGGTCAGCAACCACGCTTCCAAATCTCAAGTTTTTATAACCCGTTTTCTCAAAAATCGAATCAACTTCATCTCAAACAGAACAACGAATGGTTAAACTGCATATATCTTCGAGCGGATCAGTGCAGTTCTCTGACAAATTTTAACCGATATTTCCAGACTGACTGTAACCCGGATATAAAGTCTCCCAATGAAAGTTTCTGAGAACGAACGAGACCACTGCCAGTTGGGTTCATCAGGAATCAACTCACAGCTGATTTGCGACCGGCAGGTACTCGTTACCCTTGAATGTTGGTTAATCAGGTTGATTTTAGGGGTGGTTGGTCGAGGGAGTAAAGAAAAGTACCGTGATGAAGCTCACATTCTTGCATTTTTATTTTTGTGTTTATTTCATACAAATTTGGAATTGGTGCTGTCATACTAAATTTGTCTCTACGTATGAAATACTAGCCTAGCGTACAAGATCCATGGCGTCACGTTTCCTATTTTGTGTCTTATTCCGCTTAACCCGGGGCTAGTGACCATATGAAACCATGTACTTCGATATCCTCATGGTAGCCGTATGAACGGTCACAATCAAAGCGTGACTGAGATACATCATTCTCTAGATAACGACAAAACAACGAAAATCATATGAAATAATAATTCTGGTTTGATATTTTTGAAACATCATGATGTCTTGCCGACATGACTGATAATGTTGACAGCTTCTCTCTTGCAGGAATCTAGCCTATGTTTATGTATACTATAATTGTTGTTGTCTTTTAAAGGAAGGTACCGTCATCTATACCCTTATTTTCTGTTGCTACATCTAGCGGCAGCTCGCCTATAAAACTACAAGGTTAAAGAATGTGATCTTTGTCGCAGGCGTTCCTTCCATATCGATGGAAGATCAAGCATATTACTCCGGTCTCGAGCAGATCAATGTGGTAGTACTCGATGATCTAATGGGTGCGGCCAATGACGATTCGAACAGCGCCGACTAGTTTATGCAAGGGTCCCATCGTGGGAATATGTCCGTCATCTGTTTGACCCAGAATCTCTTTCCTCAAGGGAAGTCATCCAGAGACATTGCCTTGAACTCTCAATACTTCGTGTTGTTCACCAATTTCATCGAAAGAGAGAAAATCGCAGTGTTTGGGAGTCAAATTTATCCTCACAACATCGACTTTTTCTTGCAGGCGTTTCCAGCTGCGACGAGCTAAATGCCCATACCCCCGAATATTGCCCATTGACGACCCACCTGTTACCCGGAGAAGGTCGACCACAAAGTCATAGTGTGAGCCAGCGAACCTCCTACCTTCATACCACCAGCCCCCGATTACTCTGCTCAACCGACCGTGACGATCCAACCCAGACCAGTACAAGGGTATCACACGGCCAACGCTGTGAACACAAGGCTATGGTGGGATCTGTTCAAAGAAAGCATGGACGTCGAGGTTGGCGAGAAATTGGAGCCCCCCCCCCCCCAAAGAAAGTTTCAACGTTAAGGGTATTCAAAACAGAAAGCAAGCAAGTTTAGCCCATTACACACGGCACCCTTACTAAGGCGGGCTTTATGTATGATGTCACACAATTTTCTGGGTCAGACAAACAGGACAAGTTGAGGATATTGAGACTCATCAGATGTTCAAAGTAAAGGAGCAAATCCATTGGCTGACATTCAGTGTCAGTCTTGGCAGGGAACCAACACGACTACAGCCCATAGGAACGTTGTTTGCAATAATAAGAACAAGTTTTAAGAACAGTCTGCTGAAGTTTGAATATTTTCTGCATAAATTTGAAGTGGAAATATAATTTCCAGCCTTCAACTAGTTCTGTGTCGAGAAATTGGGGGTAACCAATTTCAAAGCCCTAAAAACTAAAAGGCTAAAAACCGGCATGAAATTTAAAAATAAAACAAACAATTAACCTGCTCGGTCAGTTATATTTTTTTTAATTTTAAACGTTAACATGCTCGTAAATATGAACAATTACTGTCTTTCATTAACTTTACGTCAACAGTTTGTCGATCTCCTGGCCCATATGACACTGCTAGACAATGACTCGGTCCAAATGGAAAAGAACAGAGTCAATGTTGAAAACTCCTAGTATGAGCTGGACATCGGCGTATACCAGAGCAATGGCCCAAAAGAAACATCTGTTTGAGCGCATTATTAAAATCAAAAGCGTACACAGTTTAACGCCGTATATAAGGATCACACACAACACAACCACCCACATTTCCCCCCTACGGCATCCACGTTGCCTATCCTAAACTTTGAACCCAACAACGAGGATATTCTAGCCAAAGCGTTACGTCAAGCCGACGTTCAAGTCGATGCTATTATTGACTCAGTTTAAGCTGGACCACCTGTGCAGCTCAGCACGAAAGCCGACGTGGCCATTTTGTCGCGCTCATGGATGACATCCAGTGGTTGACCAGGGTATGTCTTCCGCTGCATGAAAAGCAGATATTACCCAAAGAGGATACCAACAGAACCACCCGTGCTCAGAATCTGCTGAGGCAGGTAGAGACGGGAAATTATACCTTAGCATCTCATCTTCCAGTTGTTTACCAAGTGGACCCCAAGAGCAACTGATGGTGTTGACACACATCAACGCCCGTCTATAAAAGCAACCTTTGAGAATCATCAACAAGGCTTATACTTGCTCTGTGTGCGAATGCACGTTCACCGGACAGTTTCAAAATCACAAGACACCAGAAAGATATACATGGGTATGAAGACACCGAGGAGCCCATGGAGGCAGATACTGATGCGTAGACTGCGGAGAGTCTATCCACGGAAAGGGAGAGCTCGACCTCAGATGATCAGGCTACATCTGAGTGAGGGAAGAAAAACGCACTTTTTGGTATCGTATTGTGGATGAACCGATAGCGATCGAAGATGCCAGACATGATAACTCACAACAGGCGTACACCGACATGCGCCCCGACATCAACGAACGCAGTCACGACTATCTATGAACAGTATAGCCGCGTAGAAATGAAAGGCGACTTCACGCATCCTTGGAAGAGGATATAAAAAATTGTAGATCTAAAAGAGGACATAAAAATGCGGTCAAATGTGCAAACAGCTGTTCCAGGATATGTTGCCGTTACAGTATCCTGGACTACCCGAAGACGCTTAGGGATAAATCTTACGGACAGGAGCGACCATGACCGAAGATTGACACAACATCAAATGGCGGCTTTTGATCTGACAGGAACAGCAGAGAATACGTCTAACGAACAAGACCGGACATGATCGAAGAGAGATGCAACACCATCTGTTGGACAAGAGCAGCCGACGATGCATCTGATACTCGGACAATATTGACTTCGTGAACGCCCAACACGTCTCCCCCAACCACATTTTAAAACACGCAATACACTTATTGTTTTTTTTTATCTCTTTCCCTCTTTCATCTGATTAAGTTATAACATTAAGCCATTAAAGGATAGGTATAGGTGTGTGTGTGTAGGGAATGCTACTCCACAGCGTTAGGGCGCCAGTGCGTTAAGGTCGACGTTGGGAGCGTTACCGAGTTACAACGGCGGCTATTTCCTGTACATCAAGGTATGAAACATCTAGAGTAGTATCTAAAACCCATAGATGACAGGAGTAAATTTTTCTCCTGTGTGCACTTAAATACTATGAAATGGCCAACCAAACCCACTTCGACCTGACTCTACCTCACGAGCGTTCCCCACCCTACAAGACGATGTAGGAGAAGAACAACCCGTTAATACCCCAAACTACACCCTACACGACGATGTAGAACAAGGTCATTGGGGACAAGAAGAGCCCGTCTATACCCCAAAACTCCCACCTCAAATGCCCTTTCTCTACTACTGCTCCACTGTGCATCGACGGGACTTCCAATGAAAACCTGCCTGGCTCTACCCCAAGAGCGCTTCAAGATGATGTCCTGCACGGCCCATTTGGATCACGGATGACTCGCCATGAACACACAGCTCCAAGAACGCCAGAACACACAGAAAATCAACACACAGCTCCAAGAAGAACACGCCGAGAACCCTCCCGTCGTACGTTACAAGTCAAGACGAATCGAACCAATACCCACATTTTGTGGTTAGGTCAACATTTTTCTTACCACAACTACTCCAAAACTCCGACCTGAGACTGCCCTTCATCTATTTTCCGACTGCGCATGCGAAGAATGACGTGACTTCCAATAAAAAAAACATCGCAGTTTGACTCTACACCAAGAGCCTTTCAAGAAACCCTGTCCATTTGAACTACGGGTAGCTCACCAATACTCAAAAACACACCCCAGACCTCCTTACCAACGGCCCTGAGACCCTCCCAGACGTACTCTTCAGTCTAAGCCAAACTGATTAAATGCCCACACTTTATACTTTGCTCCACAAAGTATTTTACCTAAAGTACCCCAAAAGTCCCCACCAAAACTGCTCTTTTTCTAATATTTTAACATTGTTGAAAGGACTGGGTAACATTCAAGGTAGGATTGACCGTTAAGATCAAAGGTCAATTCACATTGACTTCCGGAAGTGATCGTAGAAAACCGCGGAATTACCGGGGTTTTCAGGCGTTGGGGAAACAAGGCTAAATCCAGCCATAGATATGGGACTAGTTTTTTTTCCAGAAATAGTGATCTTATCGCGGTGGAGAAACTGACCATGTCACGGAGGAATACTAATAGGCCAGAGGTCAGTTCCGGTTATGTTCTTATAGAAAGTGAAGTCAAACGCCCATTGACCTTTGCGGCACGTTATGATCGCTAAAGTTCATTGTGCGCTTCTGGTCGCGTGACCGGAAGCGACACTTGACCCCTGTACGCCATGTTATCCCGTAATGTGTTCATGCGTAGGGGTCAAAGATCACTTTCAGTTAGAGACCGGAAATGCATTCAATGCGCTATAGCGACCATCACCTGCGGCCAAAGTTTAAT